>CAKALG010020618.1:0-10940 GCA_916700815.1 Helicolenus hilgendorfi
ATCCACCTCGCGGCGATTACCTCATTAACGTTATGGTTCCCTTATAGCATTGGGATTAAAAGTGAAATAGGTGCGTTTGCTTTTCGCTTTGACAATAAATCCTCTGCCTCCTGCTCCTGCTAAGCTGACGGGCCAGATGCATTCACGGTCAGTATGTAGTGTCCGTTATCTGACTATCCATTGATACGCCAAAATGAACAAAATGGATAAATTCTTTTTATTTATTACTAAAAGGCTACATGCCTCTGTTTGTTGTAATGTAATCCCTAGAATGAAGTCACAGCTCTTATCTTTATTTCAGAGTAGATGTAGTGTCAGTGGACATTTCTGTAGCACTCGCTGGTTTTATTATTTGCATTCATGATAAATGGTCACAAAGGGAGGCGTTTCATTGTCTTCGTCTGACGCTCCGCTCACATGTCAAGACACTGAGGAGGCTGCAGGGAAACATGTGTTGCTCCTCATGTACATCTCTAAAAAAGGAGTGCGTTCAACAATATCATTGTCTCCATGGTTTGCTTTCAATTCAGACAAAGTAGAAAAGTATTGCGGTTATCATTATCATACTGAGATCTCTCACATGCTCTCTCTCCGTGCCCAGACTTTGTCACTTGTTGCTACGATACCACCGAAGCCATTACCCGAGCTGAAAGGGATTTATGGGTAGAAATGTGAACCTTATTAGTGCTGTCATTCATTACTGAGTCCAGCTGTTCTCTCTGCGACATGCTAATGGCCAGTAATGGGGTACATTGGCTAATTAGGCTTATTAAAAGCATATTTCAGGTAACCATATTTTAAAACAGTATGTGATTTATGTTATTCATTTTATTGCCACATTTTATTGAAGCTATCTCAAAAGCTGTTCTTGTACTTTGGGTAAATTATTTGAAGATTGAACTGCAGATCGTGTTGATTTCTACATATGAGTGGGCTTGTTCAGGTTAGATTGGACCATGTCTGTGCCAAGATTGTATATTTAAACTGGTTACATACCTGTGTGGGTGTACTTGTGTTCGTTATTCTATTACAGATGTGCGTAAATCTCATTTTCTGCTGAGAAAACAAAAATTTTGCAGTGAGAAACGGTTTCTCTTTGAAAATAAAAGTCAGCTTAAATCACAATTCAAGCACAGCTCTTGATGTTACTGTTGCGTGCTGCATTTCATAAACTCCCAACAAGGGACTGTGGGATGTTAACTCTGACCTTCCTGACCTCTGCTTCCTCTCCTCCCTGGAGACTAAGCTGGTCGGAGACTAAAGCTCAAGGCCCCCGAGCAATTTGACTCCATCTCTCAGGTTCTTCACTTCATTAAACACAGCAGGACATGGCTCGCAGAGGAGCCTATATATTTCAGCCTATATTTCATCACCCTCAAATGTAAACTTTGAAGGTCGGGCTGGGTGTAAAAGAAAGTGAATTTAACTTAACATCTTGGGGTTAGCAGAAAAATCTGTGAGCATAACACCGGCTGTGTGATATGTGGTGCTGTGCAGCTGTAGAGTTGAGTCATTTTTTAGAGCTTTCCTTTCAGAAAACAGCTGCCTGCTGTGGCTGAAACAAGGTTGATGAGAGCTGTGAGACTCAACCAAAATATTAAAGTTCCAGGGTCGTAAAACCAAAACACTGGGCTGAAAGACACTGAAATGTGGAAGGAAACTACAGTCGGATGACAATTATCTATGGATTCTTCACTACGGGCAACTCCTTTAACATTACACACAGTCATTTCATCCATTATTAATGTAAAAGTAGTGATTAGTGCAGCTTTAAATTCAACTAAATGTGAAAAATTAATCATCCACCACTTTTGCTCAGTTACGTCCGGGCCACACTACCTGTAATACACTAACTGTATTAATTTACGGAGCTGTGCAAGTCACTGCATTTTCTACAACACTGTCCTACTATTATTTCAGAATAAAAGCCTTGTGTTAATAAATGAAGGGATTCTGTCCACAGAAAATGATAGAGGGCTTTTATTTTGAAACGTATTGAGTTAAAAATATATATATATTTTTTTTCATGTCCATGACATATTGCACAGCTGTAGTAATGTTGCTGGTATGATGTCATGTCAGTGACGGAATAAAACCAAAAGGTTCCGCGACACACACACGCTGCTCATACAGGCAGTGTGGCCTGGGCATTACATTTATTTAAGCCACATTAAGCGTGCTTAATCATTTTTATCAGACAACATTAACCCATTGTTTATATATTTATTTGTTGAGTAAAAATGTTGGTAGCATTGTGACTCTTAAGATGGCAACGTCGTTGGTCAGTCCACCACTTAGGTCCACATCTATTGGATGGACTGTCATTACATTTGGTCCAGACATTCATATTCTCTCTCTTACTATACTGAAGTCTCGTTGAGAGATTTTAATGAACATTAAGCTAACTTTTCCACTTTATTTATGGAAATGCGTGTATAATTCTAGCCGTTGAGAGTCTGTCCAGCAGCGGGTGTTATCCTGGGCCTCACTGGCTCAGAGGTGTTAGTCTGTTATGGTGACTGGGAGGAACAAGCTGTTCTCAGAGCACAAGGCTTTTCATTTGGGCACAGAGGAGGAAAACACTCCCTCAGGACCTGGCGCTCTATTGATCAAGTATCATTTCACCGGTTAATGACAGATTTCGACCGAAGAGAGGGATGTTTATTCTGCAGATAGTGTGTTCAGGAAACAGCGTTCTAAGAAAATTCCTAAGAAAAAGGAAGAAGGTCCCTGATGACATTTACTTAAGTTCCAGTGTTTGATAAGCCAATAGAGCTGATAATACAATAGTGTATGGTTTATCTGAGTGTGCTTTGTTTGTGTGTGTGTTCAGCAGGGTGTGTTGGTGCGAGCGGCAGCCAAACCCGTCAGTCAAACAAGTCGTGTTTCATAATGTGTGACGAGGTGGGGAGGCGAGCCTTGTCACACTTTATTGGTCCAGTGCCACCGATATGTATGCCTCCTCCGGCTCCTAATAATTGCTAATGTGGGCGCGCATGTCCCACATACAGTATAATTCTCTACTTCATGTATGGCATAAATAAACACAGATGTCCTATAAGCTGTTATGGAGGCTGACCCAGAAACCTGGCACCATGCTGTAAAGTCATTTGGTCTTTACAGCTGAGCTAAGTGGGCAATTTAAGGACTCCGCACTCTAGTGGAGGATGTGATGAAGTGTGAACAGACACCGGATCTGCACACTTTGTTTGCCAATGGAGTAAAGGTGAGGTCGATAGCGTCAGTTGGCTATTAATGCCATTAGATTGGTTGGTATAGAGCAGAATGGGAGTGAACGGTTTGTTCTTGTTTTAATTTACAGGATTGTACTGGCCGATCAGCACGCCACATGTCCTGTTGGCTTCTAAACTACAGGAGGGTTTCAGGCTTGACTTTGATAGACTATCTCATTATTTTGGGGGGGATGTCACCTGACATAGATGTAACACCGAGGTCTGATTCTGCAGACTGCTCCATCATCCGTCTCGCACGAGAAACAGCGCGACACATACATAATTGCCATGGGTGAGGGAGTGATCTGACAGCACGTTTTTGGATTGACTCTTCCCCTGTGGAGATTGAAGCCATTTGATGTACTTTTTAAATGAAAGGTCGCAACTTACAGCCGCTGCTTTACCAGGAAACGACCTTGGCAGGTTTAAGCCAAGCGTGGTTACAAATTGGGTTTGTGTTGTATCAGGATTTTGGCCTAAAGCACAAAAAGAGGAACAGCTTGATATGGCTTTGTCTGCTTTTGTCAGTGTCCTTCCACAAAGAGGTATAGAGGCAAGAACTTTTCTGTTTATGTCTTGTTCTCAGACACCTCTTTGTATGCAGCACAGTCTCACAGCAGTTCGTGAAATAGTCACAAAATTGAACCTATTTGATACGTGTACATAGACACAAATTTTCTTAAGTCTTTTGAAAAGTCTTATCAAAATAAAACTACTTAGTTAGGTTTAGGAAAGGAACGACTTAGTTAGGTTTAGGCAACACAACTACTTAGGTAGGTTTAGGAAAGGATCGACTTGGTTAGGTTTAGGCAACAAAACTACTTAGTTAGATTTAGGAAAATATCAACTTGGTTCAATTTAGGAAAAATATCGACTTGGTTAGGTATAGGCAACAAAACTACTTAGTTAGATTTAGGAAAATATCAACTTGGTTCAATTTAGGAAAAATATCGACTTGGTTAGGTTTAGGCAACAAAACTACTTAGTTAGGTTTAGGAAAATATCGACTTGGTTAGGTTTAGGCAACAAAACTACTTAGTTAGGTTTAGGAAAATATCCACTTGGTTCAATTTAGGAAAAATATCGACTTGGTTAGGTATAGGCAACAAAACTACTTAGTTAGATTTAGGAAAATATCAACTTGGTTAGGTTTAGGCAACAAAACTACTTAGTTAGGTTTAGGAAAATATCCACTTGGTTAGGTTTAGGCAGCAAAACTACTTAATTAGGTTAAGGAAAATATCCACTTGGTTAGGTTTAGGCAACAAAACGACTCAGTTAGGTTTAGGAAAATATCGACTTGGTTAGGTTTAGGCAACAAAACCACTCAGTTAGGTTTAGGAAAATATCGACTTGGTTAGGTTTAGGCACCAAGACTACTAAGTTAAGTTTAGGAAAAGATCAACTTGGTTAGATTTAGGCAAGGAAACATACTTAGTTAGGCTTAGGAAAAGATCGACTTGGTTAAGTTAAGGCAACAAAACTTCTTAGTTAGGTTTAGGAAAAGGTCATGGTTTGGCTTAAAATAACTCCGGAAGTTCCGTAACTTAAGTACGGAAGTTATGTGGCAAATAAATCGACTTTGACTTGTGGTTTCACATGGGACACAAACAGAGGTCTCCTGGGTGAAAGTCTGGTGTTTTTTGACCTACAAGTCGTTTGCCGCTCTTTTTACTTCCCGCTTTACAACTACGTGGATTGCATACAAATTGATTTTGTGCTGACCATCACGAAAAAAAAAGTGAAATTTGTGTCTATGTACACGAATCAATACATAATATTTCATCACTATGTCGCGAACTTCTGTGCGACAGAGCTGTTATATGTATGAAAACAACAAGTACAGACCACAAAAGCCCACTAACAGCAGCCCACTAATTTCTCTTAATCCGTCCTTTTCATTCTGTGGTTGTTGAGAGCACACAGGTGCTGCTCTCGCAAGTGTGTGTTCAAACCTCCTCCCTCCTAAGTTTGGCTGATAAGTCCTTTGACATTGTCCTTTGGCTCTGGAACATCATGTCCTGGATAAGAGAGAGGTGTGGTGGGTTGTGCTTGTGGGGGCAGGAACAACAGCAGCTAACTGTTGTCATTACACCTCGCTGCAGGAGAAGGTGTTCTCTCCGTTTCACGAAGCATTAGGTGTTTGGAGTTAAAAGGCTGTGTGGGTGGAGTTCATTATTCTAAATGGAGATATTAACCAGCCATTTAACCCATTTATCTAATGTGCTTGGCATGAATCATCATATACATCATACATTGAATCAGCAACAATCACTTTTTCTTTTTCAGGGTCGACAAATATGTGACAAGACAACTCTGTTTAATGGTGATTGAAGAGTTTGCATCAGAGGTGTGCAGCGCTGATCGACCATTAGAGAATCCCATTGAGGTGGGAGACACACGTACAAACACATATCCAATCAGAACATCCCATGTTGACGTTAAAAATCATTTTTGGACTGGATGTTCGAGGACTTTGTTATTCAACCGTAAAGGAGGGGAAGGCAGCTGGGGTTAGAGAGGCGTCGAAAAGCAGCAGGTACTTATTTTAGGGTTTGCGTGAAATGTCAGGTAGGTATGATGTACAGCATCCTTTTTCACCTGTACTGTATTTTTCCAATCACTGTACCTGTGATACCTCTAATTAAAGCTTCATTTGGAGCTGAATGTCCGTTTCTTGATACATTTACACGTTTGAAAATACTAAAAGTGTGTTTGGCAAGCCACCAATGCACTTGACTGCAATCTGCGCCACGGGGGCCATGCAGGCTCACAAAAATAGAGCCCTCGGAGAGCTCCCAACATCCTCAAACACCAGTGCAGACGCTTCGTGCCCCGCTGTGCTCATTACTTCGAGGTTAAGAGTTCCCAAGCCGGCTCTCAGTTGTCGTCCAAAGCATCAGGGAGCAGTCTGCAGCAAACATCTTTTTTAATTTGAACAGTGGTTTGCTGGTTTCTATATCTGCAGGCTCCGTGCTTGGTTTTTTAGTTTCCTTGGTGAAAGGCGTATTGAACTTATAAAACAAGACAAGGTCGGCCTCTCTTCACCTCGCCGACACCTCCGGCGTCATTATCTTTATAAATAAAATGTTAAGCAGAGCACTGCTATCTCTCCCCCAATTGTTGGACACTATTATGTTTGCTATTAAGCGTTAGAGATGCAGACCCACAGGCAGCAAATATAACTGAATATCATATCAGACGGACTCCAAGGTCAAAATGTGCAATTATATTCATAGAGTTTTTTTTTTCCTCTGGATACATTCCTTGGAGCGTGAAATCAGAGTTGCTGCTACTTATATGTATGACTTGACCCAGTTTAATATTTCAAACTGTTACACAACATAGAAGTTTACGCAGAAACTTTTTGCCCTCAGGTTTTTCATATTGCTTACCAGCAGTAAGTACAGTATATGCGCTCACTGCAGAGGCTGAATGTGGGGTTGTGTCAGGTGAAGTCTGTTACTGGTGGAGCTCTCACTGCCTTCTTGTTTCCAAGTAACACTTTTACAGATGACGAAATGTCAAACTACGCCTGTCCAGTATTCTCACACCGATCATGATCATGATGACAGAATCAGAATCAGAATCAGAATCAGAATCGTGTTTATTGCCAGGTGTAAAAGATTTACACGAGGAATTTGCTATGGTGATGTTGGTGCAAGTACAGTATAACAGTATAAAACAAAAGAATAGATAAAAGATGTTAAAATAAAAATAGAATAATAAAAAATTGAAATTCTAAGAATATACAATATACAAAATACAAAATAAGCTATAAAAAAAATAGACATAAATAAAAATAAACAAAAATAAACATGATATAAACAGATGCAAGTGATTTACCTCTCTAAATTTGCAGTAGATTTTGTAACAACGGGTCAAACGGGCTTCTCATTTCTAGCCGACGGGTCATATTTTACCCGTTTTCAAACTTCATTAAATCATAAATATGGATTTCTTTAATCTAATTGCCCCAAAATAACATAGATGGTCGCCTACTCAAAACAATATTCTGGCTAAAAGTTTACATATACCAGTATGTGATAATACATCAACATTATGTTCCTCTGATAATAACTTTAGTCAAAATAATTCACAATATCTGCTTTTTTTTTTTAGGTAGAATTTCACGGAAATTAGGTTTATTAACCTTAATTTCACCCCAAAAAAAATCGTAAAACTTAATAATTAGAAATGAAGTTGGCCAAAAAGGTGTAACACAGAATTGGGTGGTATGCTTTATAAAAAGTCAAACCAGACTGGGTTCATTTTGACCCGGGAAGACAAAAGTTGCATGGTCGACAGGAAGACAACAGGAGGGTTAATGCTTCCAGGATGATTTGTTTTAAAAAAAGAACCCTTTAAAGGAACTTGAAATAAGCACATGATGGCTACATACGAACAAGACGAAGGTCGGCGGTTCGATCTGCGGTTCCTCCAGTCCGCAAGTGTCCTGATAACCTCAAATTGCTCCCGAAGGCTGTGCCATCGGTGTTTGAATGACTATTTGGATTTGATTTAGTTTTACCATTTAATGTTCGTGCTTTTAAACAAAACGTTTCACTTTTACAACAGAAAAGGATTAGAGCATGAAGACTAATTGATGGCTATGGCGAACTTATTATGATTTAAGAAAAAGTTGCCGGTATGTAAACTTTCACCAACCAAACAGAAAGCAGAACAAACTGGAATATATTAGTCCAGCCACGTGGCTCATTAACAGTGGATGCGATAACTAAGGGAGCTCTAAGCTGAACGGCATACCAAGTAGTTCTTTCTCTGCCTTTTCATTTTGCCCCACCATTCAAACAATAGGGTCAAATTTAATTAGTATGATAAAGTTTAATAGAATTAAAAACCTAATTTTCATTGTACACCAGACTGAAATTAAATTACGTCCAGAGGTCCAGAAGCTAGTTAAATTGCACTTAGTCTTGCATGTAGTTTATAATGAGAGTAAGTCTGTTGAATCCATATATTTAACCTTTCCTTTTCACTTCCATCCCTGTTAGAGGACACGCATGAAACAGCAAATGAAATCAGCATTGAATTAGCATAAAATAAGCAGCTGGGAAAGAAGCTGGAGGAGATAAACGTCTGCTGCTGTGACATATAGATGACCTACTCCTGCCTTTTTGTGTTCAGAGCTTATCAGTTCCCTCACAAATGCTTCACATCCACACAGAGAGAGAGTTTTGTAAGTATTAATAAACTCTCTTGACCGTTTTCAAAGGGGTTCCTTGACCTCTGACCTCCAGATATGTGAATGAAAATGGGTACCCACGAGTCTCCACTTTACAGACATGCCCACTTTATGATAATCACATGCAGTTTGGGGCAAGTCATAGTCATTGGGCTGCAGTTTGTTATGATTTGAGCATATTTTGTATGCTAAATGCAGTACCTGTGAGGGTTTCTGGACAATATGTGTCATTGTTTTGTGTTGTTGATTGATTTCCAATAATAAATAAATACATATAATTGCATAAATCAAGCATATTTGTCCACTCCAATGTTGATAAGAGTATTAAATACTTGACAAATCTCCCTTAAACAGATAGTAATAAATTAATTAGCGATTAATTGCGATTAAATATTTTAATCAATTGACAGCCCTAATTTAAATTCAAAGGTTGTCTGGACACTAGCATTAGTTTGTATATGTTTTAGGGGGACATGTGTGTCCCAGCGCATCCATAGGTTTGTTGAAAATGAAAAAAAAGGACAGTTGTGCATCGTGTAGGCAAACTTTCTATTTGTGATTGTCATAGGTCTGTAGTGTCTGTACGGAGAGCTTCACCTGTCCTCCTTTCTGAACAGGAAAAACATGGTGATGAACACAGCCAATCTATTATTTCAAGCATAAAGATATGCTTGAAAATACAGGTTTGTCTACCAGAAATGTTGGACAGTAAGAAGGAAAAGATTTCTACTTTCTTACACGTGATAATGTATAAAGTCCCCGTCACAGTCGAAAGATCCTTCAGTCCGTGGTGATTCCCTTTCAGAAACAGAGCTCATACATTATTGTACACCTGCTCCCAGATATTCATGAATGCTTTTTAAAGGTGATGTCAAAACATCAGTCATACATTCAGATGCTCACTGTGTACAGTAGCCTATAGGTGTAGGTAGGCTACTTGATATGCGTGGTCTGAAGCATGCATCAAATATACTCTCGTAGGGAAGAACATACCTGTAGGGCTGGTTTAGTGCACGTTCCTCTTGTCATGAATCCAGCTTCAGCAGTATGGATTTGTGAAGATTCTGACGGCATTCCACAAGAAGACACACAAACAACCACCTGCTCTGTTAGGAAAATCATTATAAGGGAAGTTAATTGGGTTGGTAGTTGTATATAGGTCACCCTTTGTTAAAGACTGCATTGATCAGTTGGCTGCAACTCTTGAGGATGTGAAAAGCTGTCAGCCTGAGGCAAGGCCAGCTCTCTCAAAGTGACTCCCCCGCTAATTTTCTCATAAATGTGTTGTTTACATTGAGCGTACGCAAACATATTTTCGAGTGAGAGGTCAACAAGTAACCTTTCTTTTCTTTATTCTCTTTGTATTAGCGCAGACTAATACGAAGACTGTATTGTATGACCCACGTGTTTGTTTTCTTCATACCGGGGTCTAAACGGACACGGTTTGGTGCATCATGCTGAGGACCAACCAACGTCATTCAATCACCACAAACAATTTGTTGGACTATTGGACTTTTTGTAGCAAATGTTTCAAATGTTATCACTAAATTGACTGAAATCTTGAAATATTTTTTATTTTATTTTTTTTATTTCTGTTTGGCTAAGGTGGAAAATGGCAAAATGATGACAAAGTGCAATGCAAACAGATTTAGCAATTAAATGATGACGTACAGGTTTACCACATTTCTGGCACATGGACAAGATAGACAACACTCAAGTGTGAGAACTGAATGTGAATCAAGTTTTATTTGTTTAACGTTAACAATTTGAGGGGTGGAAGTAATAAAAAAATGAATTGATAAAGATGGAGGTGATGAAAATGCATGCAAATTGAAATCATAAAAATGGATGAATGTACGATGGGGAAAATGATGAAACATGACTGTCTCAAAACACAACACTATCAAAAACCGAGTCTAAATAAAGTAAACATCTAGAATAATAAATCAAACAATACCTCTTATTATTAGACAAACAACAATTAAACACTAACAACAAATAAAAAGCTCATAAAATGGCTCATTCTAAGGTCATGAAAACACAACGATTCTTATTTTCAGGTGATGATCACTAAAGAAAACGTACTTATATATTCCATTTCTACCAATATAACCCTATACACACTCTTCCTTTAAATACTTTTAATTAAACTGTGCATACGTGTTATCAGTCTCTTCATTTTGACATTGTTTTGTAATGTTGGATGAAACGTGTCATCTTTAAAAGTCACTTATTATGTAACATTGCAGTAAAATACAACATAAACGTTACTGCAGCAGTAACATTAATCCCAAAAAAAAGTAAAACACTGACAGCAAGTAACATTTTATTGCACAATGAGTACTTTTAGTTTTCATACTTTAAGTAAATATTGCTGATAGGACTTCATGTCCTCCTCTACAATATATTGTTGTTAATTGTTTTTTATTTGTTTGTTTGTTTTATTGACACAACAAACATAAATTATTTCTCTATTGTTTTCTACCATTTCCATGTTTTTA
>CAKALG010020619.1:0-12085 GCA_916700815.1 Helicolenus hilgendorfi
TCTCCCTGGTCCCGTACGCAGACGACCGAGAAGATGCTGAGCCGACTGATGAGCAGCAGCATCAGGAGTCTGGACCGGGAATGCAACTGCACTGTGAGGCTGCTGGACGACTCAGAGTACACCTGCACGATTCAGGTCAGTGGGGACCAGTTTCTCATGTCACCTTGTTGTGGAAGACGTGCTATTGTAACGGTGAGGTGATCAGGTACAAATCACATCTCTCCATCTGCTGCAAAGGAGGTGTCATCTATACCTTAACTCATCACATATCTGAATGATGCTGATGTGTGTTCATGGCCAGATGTCTGTCATCAATGGGATGCAGATGTTGCTGACGTCAGAGATCACACCTGTGTGAGACATCATGACGTGCATTGCGTCAAGGATGATTAATTAGTTGACAACATAAAACAAAATAACATCTCTGTGTTTAAGCTGTTGTCATTTCAGCAGCTTCATACATGCATCGATTTGAATGCATTACGAAAACAAATCTGGATAATCTGATCTTGAACGATTTCAGTGGAGGGCTCAGAGAGGATTTCTCTTGGCTATACATGAGACAGACAGACAGAGAGGCATAAGAGGTTTTTGTTCTATAACCAGGGGAAGTTAAATGGTGTTCAGACTCTAATTAGTCTAAAATACAGGTCTCATACACCCACGTTGTCGATTTGCCCTTCAGGCTGACCCTGGGTTTGACCGTTGAGGATCGCTTTGCTATGCATTTTGGACCCCAGGAAGAATAGCCTCTGTTTTGATGAAGCAAATGGGTTTCAATGTCTGCGATATAACCTATAGATGAAGTGATGAAGATGCAACCCACTTGCAGCAAGACTTAACTGATCCAAACTTTCTTGGTACCATAAAGGTCTGAAGTGTGACAAATATAAGGGGCAGTCAGGGGTTTCCTCTGCTCAATCTGTCTTGTCTCTTATCAAACAGATCGCATTAGCACACCTCTCTTCCACCATTTAAAACAGTTGAAGTTGTATAAAAGGACACAGAATAACCATCCTACTCCGGGATGCATTTACTAAAGCTGTATGTTGGTAAAGATTAAAGTAGCTTTTTAAGAAACTTAAACCTGCAGTAGACAGAATGTTTTTGGCATCATTGGGTAAAAATTCCATAATAACCTTTCAGCATATTGTAATTCAAGTGTTCTGAGAGAAAACTAGACTTCTGCACCTCCTCATGGCTCTGTTTTCAGGCTTAAAAATATCTAGCCTGTGACGGGAGACTTTGGCCAATCACAGGTCATTTCAGAGAGAGAGTGTTCCTATTGGCTGTGCTCCGGCTGGTGGGCAGTGCTTGGTATTTCTTCAACTGATCTCAACATGGCTACCAGGTCACAAACTTTCATATTTTACAGCTAAACAGTACACTTCAAGATGTTTCAGAAAACATTTTATGTGAGAACTAGTCATTACAGTAACAGAATATTGATTCATATTTGATCAGCGCTGCATTGTTTGACCGTTTGATTGGAGTTTGTGAGTGATTGACAGCTGCTTAGAGACAACAAGGCTACAGCTCGGCTCCCCACTGCAGCTTTAAGTGCCTTTGGTCTAGTACTGTGGGCTCCACTAAGATTTTATTTCCCTTATTCTCACTTTGTGGTTATTTGTTTCAGTCCATCATTGGTTTTTATTTGTTGCCTATACAATGGCGATGAAGCATTGATCAAACTCTGGTTACGCGGTGTAGATAAGTATCTTTTATTCCCATGGCAGTTTTATTGTTAAGTCTCCCATGTACTCTGGTATTGATTCATTCTGCACACATTGGATTAGTCAGTCAGTCTCTCAGTCAGTGAGTCGCCTTGCAGACTTGTTTGATGCATTTCTCTTTATTTCTTGCACTTCTTGAGTTGTCTAAAAAAATCAATTGTATTGACATGAATGAAGGTAAGACATGACTAGAGTCAGTAAACAGACTGTGTTTATAAGCGAGAGAGCGGGAGGAGTAAGAGCAAGTGATTAATGTCTATTACCTTCTTTGTAAATCAAGTGTGTGTGTGCGTCCCTGCGATGTCTTTAGCGCAGCTGCATCATCGACAGGTCTGCTGTGCATCATCTAACCTGGTCGTCGTTTGCCGGCGCTGCGTTTGAAGCTCGTTACTCGAAGGGATTCCGTCGCTGCTGAATTAGACATGACAGCACACAAAGACCATCACCGCACCTGTTCATTTCTTGGATCTGACGGCAAAGCAAGCCTTTCAACGTCTAACATCTTAAAGTGTCAGTGCTCGGGGGACAGATGAAACGGTGGTTTTACGTCAGTCTCGGGTTCCTGCTTTTCCTGTCTAGCTAAATATCGTCAACAAGTGGGAGGCCCGTGATTGTTTTTCTTGAGATGTCACACAGGCAGTCATGTTTTTAATTTACTGTGTGTGGGAGTACGCAGTCAAATAGTTGTGGTAGTGATGCTCAGGCCCCGAGGTTAACTTTCTATCAATTCCGTTTTACAAGCAAGGGGAAGTCAGTGTATGTAGTGTTTTTTGATGAGTTGTGTTTACCAAAGTACAGCCCGCACTTGTTCCCCCTTGACTTTTGAGCAGCTCCGTCATGATTCAAAGTGTTTGGCTGTCAAGATATGCTGATCCCACCCTTTTAGCAACTGAAAGCACACAGCACAACAGGGACGAATGCTTCATTTCTAGTGGAGCTTCTATTTAGAGAGATTAGCTCTCCATTGGCATATTTCATTGTTTCCACCATGGGAAATAATGAAATATGCTATTATTTCACACTATGGGGCTCTTGATGAAGCACAACTGGTCTAAATGAAAACATAAATAGGATCATCGGCTTAATCAATTGTCTATTGTCTGCAACAACAACAACGTCACCATTTATTTGCTGGCATTAGAATGTGTAAACACGACATTTAGGGAGTTACACAAAGCGTCTGCATAAAGGACATCATTACAGTGACCTTACTGGAGCATGACAACATTGTTGGCTCGCTGAAAATGGGAGCGGACGGCTGCTGCACACCTTGGAGATGTGGCCCAGAATGAAGGCCCCTCGTGGGGCTCAGCAACGGTCACACTCTCCATTTAGCTCAATTAGCCTCCACCTTAAACTGCTGCTGCTGAAATCCCATCATAGTGGAATGACGGTTGATATGACCTTTATAAATGGAAGAAAAATATCACTGTGAAGGCAGCGTGGAGTGGAATAAGAAGGCAGCCAGGCAAAGATGAAGAGAACAAGTCCTATTTTTTTAACATGGAGACGGGGAGTTTGTCAGGCTTACCTGCCGACCTCGTCAGATTCCACTACCACCACCCATTTATCTCACCCATACGGCGTGTCTGTCCCCTTCTCCTACTGATGACATGTTTCAGAATATATCATAGCCCTGGAAGCATTGGAAGACTCGTGTCTATTGATTTCTCCTGTCCTTTCAACGCCATTCATTCCTCTGGGATATTCACAGGCTTCTCACAGTCACAATACACTCTCCTAAAGCCTCAATCCAGGATTAATTGGTGAGGAAAATGTGCATGGTGTTGAGAGGGTTGCTCAAAGGCACTATGGAAGCTTTGGGTACTAAATCTTTAGCCACATGATTATGAGGGTGCTACCTCACTAGACATGGCCTGGCAATAATCGTAGAGCTGCAACATGGAAAACACTGGCCACTTCCTCCAAGTAAAAGTGTAGATTTTTTGCCATTGTGGGAAATGTAGCAAATGAATCGCAAATTGATTTATATTTGGTGCTTTAATCCAAAGTTTTTACATTTTACCTCTCATTCACGCATTCCCAAACACACTCATACACTGATGGCAGCAGGCTACCATGCTGGCCTAACCAGAGGGAACAACATGGGCTTCAGTATCTTGCTCAAGGACACTTTGACATGTGGACAGAAGAAGCCAGATATCGACTCTGCCCACTGAGCCAAAGCCGCCCGATCAACAAGCTAGATAAACAGTTCCTTGATTGAATGTTGACAAAATGTACTATCTCACAATTTATCAATATTGTGATACATCATATTATTTCATCCGCCTATTTCTATACGTTCATAATTGGCCAGCACAGTTAAAGAGGATATATTATGCTCATTTTGAGGTGCATACTTGTATTTTGGGTTTTTACTGGAACATTTACATGCTTTAATGTTAAAAAAATGCCCCGAAAAGCCCGGTCTGCTCTGATTGGTCAGCCGACCCACTCTGTTGTGATCGGTCTACCAAACCAATCTCTTCAGACTCTGCTCCAGCTCCGCTCTAACTAGCTTTGTTTGAGGGCGTACCAAACTAGCTGTTATGCAAATGTGTTACGTGGTGACATCACCACATTACAGGAGAAAAGGCGGGACTTCAAGCAAGGTGTTTCAGGCAGTTCAGGAGCAGTGTTTCTGTGGGGGAGAGTAACTCCCTTTGGGCTTTGTAACTTTGCAGACCTTTTGCACAAAAAAATATATAACACACTAAAGAGAAGGGGAAAATTACAAAAGCATAATAGGTCCTCTTTAATGGATAAGGCTGAGGGTAAATAAAAGACAAAACCAACATTTAATTGACCCTGCTAACAAGTGTTGTCTGTGAAGCCAATAAGATATATCTCATTCCTCTGTGCTACAGAACTCCATAGTCATCCAACAACTTAAGAACACTTTAATGAGCCACAGTGTTGGACAGGGTGACATGTTCCTTCATTACAATGAACAAAGGCACTGCATAGTGCCAATACACCTTCCTGGTGTCCAAACTATACAATACATAGGGAGGGAAAGACAGAGCGGGTGTCTACATGACAGATTAGTTGGAAGAGTGAATGAGAGTTTTACAGGGTGGTGTGATTGTTAGTGTAGAGTTAGGGGGGGTTTACTGCATTTGTGTCCTCCTACACTTTAAGTTACTGTGCATCTTGTTATTTTTGTCCTGGAAACTATTTACAGTGTGTCTCTTGTTCAGATTTAGATTCAACATAGATTCACTGTAATTCAAGAAACACACATACAGGGATTATTTAGATCCACGTTTTGTTTGGCAGTTATACCCCGGATGGCTTTGAATTACATGGAGTGTGTGTTAAGCAGCTACGGTCTACCACTGTTAATCAGCAGTATCTCCTCAGATAACACACAAGAGTAGAATAAACACTCCACTGCCCCACATTCCATATAGTTACATTGAATTAGTTTATTCACCAGTGTGATTCAAATTAACATCCATAGCATCCAACTCAATCTCACATTTTTAACTGAGTAAACATAAAAATTTGAGACAGGCACTGTGGGCCATTTGCTCTAAATTAATATTCCTACCATGAACCAAAAGAGATGGAAAGCAAGATGAACGATGGGATATCATTGATCCAGAGAGGCGTACCTCATCACTGAGTGGTTCAGTCACCTGGCACCATCTCAGATCCTGTAGAGTCCACTAATGAAATTAGGGCTGCTCTTTTGAAGCCAAATGCAGAACTTGGAAGGAGCTCCTCTCGTTATGCGTTGTGAATGCATTATTGAAATAGGTTGCTCTTGTCTCCTAAGTGGTCTCCCTGCACTCAAATTGTTTTCTTCTCAGCGTGCACTGCTAAAATTGGAATAGAGGTTGTAACATATTTTGTTTTCATACATGGAAGGATCTGCTCCTCTGCTTATGTTGCCTTCACCTCCTTACTGAAATAATGATAATATCAAGCATCTTACCTCTAAATGAAACAAGAGGTTTCATCATTTAAAGATGGGTCCAAACAAACCAGATCTCTGCCAAATACTAATGTGAAAATGGCTTTTATTTTATTTTATTTTTTTAATCCAGAAGAAGAACCCAGAGAGTGCTAGAGAATTAAGATTAACATTAACATAAATTAGAAAGAATGCAAGTTTAAGGCACTTCTGAATTGGCTTCACTCCTCAGACCCTGGAGATTGCCGCCTGCTCAAAACACAGTACAGCTGAGGCTGATTGGGGTGGAGTTTCACAGATTTTAGTATCAAGTACTGGGCAAAATAAAAATTGCTGCTGATGATTGCGCTAGATGAAAAGTCATCCTGAGGAGGACATGAATGTCTGCACCAAATTTCATGGCAATTCATTAATTAGCTGTGGTGAAATTTCACTCAAAACCACAAATGTTAACCTCATGGTGGCGCCAGAGGAAAACTCAGAAGATCACCAAAGTCATTAAGGTTCATCCTCTGGGAACCATGAATGCATGTACAAAATGTCCCGGCAAGCCATTCAATGGTTGCTGATTTGCTATTTAAGTTTGAACCACAGTGGTGGGCTGACTGGCATTGCCATAACTATGGCTAATTAAAAAAAATAATATATGCCGGCTTACATTTGTCGAATGTGAGGATGTGCTCACTTTTTCAGTTTCATATCTGAGATATTTTTGGGTTTGTAACTTTTGTTCAGATAAAGTAAGCACTTTGAAGTCAACACTTTGGGCTCTGATAATGTCCGATGGGCATTCGTCAGTATTTATGACATTTTATTGACTACAGTAAATGTGTAATCAATCAAACAAAGAAATAATCAATAGGTTACTCAATATGAAAGCTTTAAGAAACTGACAGCCAACATTTTGAGACTTGATGCAGTCAGTGGAGAGCCCACCAACTTGTGATTTGGGCTGTGCCTCCTGTTCACGTGTTTGAATCTTGGATATGCTGAGACATGCATGAATGCGCTCACTTCACTCAGAAACTGCTGTCAAAACGTCTTTCATCGGGACTCTCAGTCTCAGCTGCTGTGGATCTGCTCAACAGATGATAACAGAAATCTGCTTGGATTGGTGAGCTCCCATATGTCGGCAAAAGGAGCTAAATGGGAAATATTATACGGTGTTCTGTCTGTATTTTTAGACATCTAAATAATAAGTTCATTACTGAGTCTGTTGGTAGCCTCTCTCTCACACCACAGCTGAAGGTGCTACTCGCGGCACCTTGAACTGTATGAACATTGGTGCTAAAAAAAAGAGCATGCATGCTCAGTCAGTCCTTCTTCATAAAGGTTTATCATACAGTATTCAGCATATAGTTATTGGATAGACAAATCTGAATTTCACAGGACATCCAAACATCCAGCCTGTGGCTCACAAGCATGGAATTGCAGAGCTTTTAGCCCATAATAATCCACAGACTGGGAATGCTGGTCCCCTAAATACATTTTTTTCTAACCTGTATAAGCTTAGAATAAAGTAGGATGTGCTTTAGACAGAGCTCCTGCTTATCAGCCTCGCTGCCAGCTACAAGCCGCCCTGCTGAAATCTGCAAGAGACTTCCTGACGTGAAGGCGCCTGGCTAAATAACATGT
Source organism: Helicolenus hilgendorfi (assembly GCA_916700815.1). Taxonomy (NCBI): domain Eukaryota; kingdom Metazoa; phylum Chordata; class Actinopteri; order Perciformes; family Sebastidae; genus Helicolenus; species Helicolenus hilgendorfi. The sequence goes on from CAKALG010020619.1 coordinate 7,291, forward strand.
TAATCCATAATGTGGAGAAATGGTGAGGAAAACCCTCAAGGCTTTGGTGAGCTCTCAGATTTGGACATTTGGCTGTTGGCCATAACAGTAATATCTACGACTGCAGTGACATCAGGGCCTCTACTCCGCTCATGCAGCACGCTGACTGATTGTTTTAGTCAGCACATGCACTACCACTATAGTAACTGTGCAGATTGATTGTTATGAGAAGTGATTAAATCCAAACCCCAATACTTTGCTCTCATGTAAAAGGTTCATAGAAGACCAAGACATTGCAGTGTATTGGCTACTTCATGGTAATGAGCAATCAGTGAAGATTACTTTCAGTCTATATACCAATTCCAATGAATGTTAAATTTGTGCAGCTTTATCATGTTCAATATAACCAGTAGACTTTTAACTGACTATCCCACAGCTAATAACACAGTAGATTCTCAGGATTTTAAAGTCATTCAATTTCCATAATTATAATCATTTATTACATATTTTAATAGTTGATACACCCAAACCAGGTAGTTTATTACATGTTTCATAATTAAAAGATACATTTTAGATGGAATATCACTGAACTGTGAGCCATTTTTCAATATTTATATGAGCTTTAGTTAATTTACTGAATATATTATTTAGAGGTGTAAGAAAATATCGAAAATAACAAGTATTGTGATATTATGTTTTGTGATACTGTATCGATTCTCAAAAACACTATTGTTTTTTAATTAATAGCTTACATGCAAAGATTACCTCAGTCAATACTTTATTTCATTTGCAAAGAGATGCGCCCTCTCAGTGTATGTGCCCTCTCAAAGTAGTGCTATGATGTTGGATGTTACAGGAACTGTGATAAATGCAGACCCCACTGTTCTTATTGCATAAAAAAAATCAACTTTTTTATTAGATTTTATGCATATGCCGGTGTGTTCTTTATACTATGACAGTTTTCAAAAATTGAATTATACAATATACTGCATCACCTTGCTTACAGTATCGCAATATATTGAATCATAACTCCTGTATCATGATACGTATCGTATCACCAGATTCTTGCCAATACACAGCCCTAATTTTATTCAGTTCATTCTTGAACATGCCATTAAATTCACTACACTAGTGTCTGCCACATGCATTGATATTGCACACCTCAAAATGGTTAAAAACCTATTTAATGTGTGTATGACTTTGATAGGGAAAATGCCAAACATGATACGACTTGCATCAATTTCCATATGGATTCTGAATATTCTTCATTCATCTTCATCTGCAGTTGGGTGTACAGTCAGGTGTGAATGGAGGGATATTTAGTCTCAGAGGTGCCTCCATGTTCTGTCAAAGGCTTTTATTCAGAAATCATGCCAGCGGGGATGAATGAAATTGTGTATTTAAGGTTGAGGTTTCTGTGCTTTTGGCTCTCTAAATGTGTGTGTGACGAGTGAATATTTAATGCTGGTAATCTCTGATGTTTCTGGAGGCGTTTGATGAGGTCAGCCTAGGTGATGCAGAAGCAGCAGTACACATTCGTTTGCTCTATAGTGATGTCACTGCATTTGCTGTATAGCAGCATCTGGAGGAGCCACAGTTTATAGTGAAGCAAAGCTTATTTCTGCATACTCTGTCTCTCTCTTACGCTCCTTTTCGATGTCTCTTTTATGCTTCTTCTCTTTTCATGCTTTTTTCTCCTGGCTGGCCCCTAAATTCCACAAAATCCCCCCTTTGTTCCTTTTCACTTTCATTTCTCCCCTTCTCCTCTCTCAGTCAGTAGCACTGCAGCTGAGTAGATTAATGAGCTCGCCCTGACTGAACCTGACACCGGTAGACGATACAGCGAAGACATGCTATACGTGACACAGCAATAAGGATGCTGGAGGCATTTCACTGAAGGCTATAGGCATCACAGCCATTGTTAGCCTCTTAAAAGGCTTACGTATGCAACTTAGTCAGTACTTTGCATATAAAGTTGTTTCTTGGTGTTTAGCCATGCTAGCGGCACGTCTCCAGGGATGGCATGTTGGCCAGTCCACCACTGTGGCCCAGACTGTAACATCAACAACTGTTGAGTGGATTACAGTCACATTTGGCACAGACATCCGTGGTTCCAAGACGATGAATCCTACCGATTTTGGTGATCCCTGACTTTTCCTCTAGGGCCAACATGAGGTTTATATTTTTGAGTGAAATGTCTCAACAACTATTGGATGGATTGTTATAAAATTTGGTAGATATCTCCTTAAAGAAGTGTATCACAACTTGGTGCTCCCTTACCTTTCATCTAGCGCTATCGTCTGGTCATATGTGTTCAATTCCTTCGTTCCTGACCAAATACCTGCAAAACTATTGACATTCCCATCAGCCTCAGCTGTACTTCGTGTTAACGTTACTGTGCCTAAAAGAGTACTCAATCCAGCATTGCACTCCTACAACATTGTCAGACTCACCATGGACACGTTTTTAAGAAGTATCACAATTTTCTTTAATCTATGCTACATTACCCACAATGCAACATGATTCAGATTCAGGTGTGTTAGTAGTGGCAAATATGGTCTCCAGCCGCTATTGGTCACCTTTGACTAATTTTAAAATCGGGTTGAATTTCTTCCAGATCAGTTGTCGTTTATCATACAGTTTGAAGGGGTCGGGTCACGACCTTTGATTAATCATCTGAACGATTAACAATCGGGCTCTCGGACGATCAGATAGATTTCTGACTGCATTTATTTTACATGTTGTGGCTAAAACTGTAGTCTTGAGACTGCTGTGATATATAAAACTGAATTTCGCTGCAGTGCAGACCATTTTCTGCATCTTCCAGACATCTGCGCCCCCTTATTATTCTTTTCTTCTTCTTACTTTCCACTCATAATAGAAATGCGTCAATTTTCTGTCTGAGTAAACTTCATTGAAAGTTTCAGTAGACGTTGACTGGGGGTTAACGTGTTAACGTTCAGTGTGCCCGGTCAATTGATCTGTACGGTGTGAGCATGAAAGCTGCAAGGTCTGGCTGTACAAGAAGGCCGATTAAGAATTGTAGTGTGAATTAAAACAACGTATAAGATCAATAAAATTGCACAAATTGGTGTTGTTCTTATGTTAAGCATTTGTAGCCTACTAATAGCATGCACTCATATACATTATTACAGTCTCTGTGGCCCCAAATGATCTTTTTAGCATTGCTTTAACCAGACCAACCTTATTTTTCTCTCATAGTGAGGAAATAAATGGAAGTCGACAAGTAATGTAGAATATATTCATTCTCTGCCTCATTTTTTCATTGCTGTCTCAGGGAGGCGTTGTGTCTCTGCAGCCTTTGATGCTTTTAGAAATAAAAATGAGAGTGAAGAAAACTATTTACTGAAGACGAGTCTGTCTGCAGCCCGCTGACACGCCACGGTGCTCAAGTCCAAACAAACTCATGAGGAAATGAAAAAGTGATTGCAGAAGAGGTCAAGAGCACATCGAGTCGAGCTGAGCTTCATCAGTTTAATTAAAATGGTAACGATCGTTTTTTTCAGATTTTCTGCACCGTGTAGTGTGCATATAAGCCGCCTGTATGGATGATTTTAATTTTGTAGCTGAAACATAATTAAGTAATTGTCCTGTCATATTTGGGAGGCATCAAGGAGATTGTGGTTTAATGTGGGGATCTGAGCAGCAGCCAGACTGAATCACCCCACTGCATTATGGGAGCGGTTACATCTCGGGGATTATGTAGTACGACTACCACGGGACTGGGGGAGCTCAAAAGGAAGAAAGGTTTGGAAATGGATGTTCCTTAGTTTTGTTATTCTGTCTGTGCCTGTCTTTCTAACATCTTTTCACACATCTCTCAACTAGTACATTCTGTCACTGCTCCATCCACAACATTTGGCCAGCTGCAGTAAGGTGTTAGAGGTACACCATGTCTTCAGAGAGCTGCAGTGAGCCTCTTAAGATTAGCAGAATGAATGTGTATTAGCCTCTCAACACTGGTTGATATCAGACCAGCAGAGAACCCCCCCCACCACCACAGGTTTTCTAGCAGGGAAATCTTTACGGCTTTACAGAAATAAGAGAGCGGTTTCTTGTTCTCGCTGGAGTCTTCACCACTGCTCCTCTTCCTCTTCTTTTATGTCAAACTTGAAAGGGGAGACGAGGCTTATTTGGGAAAGGCAGGGAGTTTGAGGACGTCACCGGAGAAGAAGAGTTCAGGCACAGCGGTGATTTTGTGCAGACTGTCGTCAGACGCACTGAACTTGGAAAAAATCATTCTGGCGTGATTTTTTTTCCGGCTCAGACACGGGCCTCGTGTGTTATTCATGATTCAGTTCCTGCTGGATCCAACGGTTGATATGTAATCACCATACTAATGATGTTTTCAGCGAGGTGCTCTTAATTGTTAGTGTGTCTTCTCTTGTGTGTTTGCATGTGCGCTGGTATTTGTGTGTGTCAGTGTTAAAAAAAGAGTTTGCTTGCTGATTTGTGTGAATTCATGCATAAATAAAAGGTGGCACTATAAAAAAATGTTGCTGGTGTCATGTGGCCACTGGGGTGTGTGTTGGGTGCTTTGTGAAGAAAAGGCAAAAAGCTTTAATTACATACGGATGCTGACATCGTGTTGGGCTGCTTGCTGGCTCGGCACATTACAGACAACAGTATCCTCTGTGCATGCTTGTGTGTGTGTGTGTGTGTGTGTGTGTGTGTGTGTGTGTGTGTGTGTGTGTGTGTGTGTGTGTGTGTGTGTGTGTGTGTGTGTGTGTGTGTGTGTGTGTGTGTGTGTGTGTGTGTGTGTGTGTGTGTGTGTGTGTGTGTGTGTGTGTGTGTG
>CAKALG010020622.1:0-11900 GCA_916700815.1 Helicolenus hilgendorfi
CTGAGTCCCATGCCTGCTTGCGTAGCCACACGTGAGCGCGCATGGGACACCGACCCGGATTGATTTATAAGTGTGAGAAGTTACAAACAGTCCCTTTAAGAGCAGAAAGACACACACTGGGAGAGTTGGAGTGGTGGTGGATGGGTCCAACAGACATAGGGCTTTCATCCATAAGACTGGTGTTTGTGTCCCCTGCATCTCGTTACAATCAGCTGTTCGTTCGTGTCCCGTGTCCCATCATTTTCACTGTATAAACGCACAAGTTTTAAGCTCAACCATGTTGTTTTTTCCTTTCCTACAGTGTTTTTTATTGCCTGAACCTAAGCAAGTGTTTTTGTTTGCTTCACAACAATAAGCACGTGTTTACTGCGACCAAAAAGTGATGCTGAGGGGTCATTAAGCACATGTTTACTGACCGAAAAGAGTGACGCTGAGGGGTCTGACAAAGCGTCAGTATGTGAGGAGTTGGGATGGGAAAGTGTTGCAGTGTCATAGTATCACTGAAATCAATGAATCAAGAGGCTAGAAGAAGTTGCTGTTATATTCACGGGTCTTTAAATCCTGTAGGTCTCTATTCCCTGCAAATCAAATTGCATTTTGGATAGTAAGCTGCGGAGAGAGAAGGCTTTATTAAAGAGGACATTATGTACCATCAGCCTTTCAAGAGACGGAAGCACATCTATGTCCAAACATAGGATACACGAGGATACACAAAAATAATGTGGTCACTTCCTCCTGGAACTTGAATTTAAAAAAAACCCTGAAATATTGCAAACGCTGCTATACTTCTGTGCACGACAGTCAGCACGTATATGTGTGGGTTCAGTCTTGGGTGATTAATTGTTCCTCTTTGTCGGTGCACTTGTTGGCATGTTTTGGCAAGTTCTCAAGGGCTACATCTTCATAATAACAAGATAATTATGGAGTGGTTATTGCTAATAACAGGGAATTTATTATTTAAGTAATTATATAAATATTAAATGAAATAGATAATACCCAGGTAATCTATTGGTAATAAGGGTGAGAATATTTTGTTAAAGTTAGGGTTTCATTTTTGTCAGTGGGTAAAAACAAAAATAGAGTAGAAACATCTTACAGTTGGGCAGAACGTACAGCATGGTAATTGCGTAGTAACAATAGGCCAGTACAATGGGGTAATACAAAGACGATATAATACCTTCACACCCACAGCTGAAATTTCTCCTCCTTTACCAATTCAAATGTTCCTTTTTTTAAACACAGAGAGCAGCTTCTAGTTCAGTGAGCCTGTTAGTTGGAACTGACTTCAGAGTCACGAGTGTTTAAGCAGAACAAAGCCATGTGATAAATACATCGCAACATTCATGAATTCTGCATCCTATGAGCTCATTGATGAATCCATCCATATGTCGTGATGTCCCTTTCATCGAATGAGGAAGTAAGGTTTGAAATACTGCCACATGCTTATAAATGTATCAACCCCACATGATGAATGACAACACACTCTCCCTTTAGATGACCATGTTACTACAGGTTATTCAGTGACACGAAGTGTACAGGTCAGCTGAAAATAAAGATGAAAAATGAGAACTTGAGGAGGAGTTTTCTTCCACAGAAGTGTATGACTGCACTGCTTTACAGAAACCCAACAGAAAGGACTCTCAGCTAGTAGCCAAACAGGCTAAGAAAACAATATAGGCCTGATGCACTGCATCATCATACTGCTGCTATTGAGCCACTTTATGTATATGGTGCTCTATCTTTTATTTATCTATCTATTTATCTCATTCCATTCTCATAACCCCTCATCTCATTTCTCTTTCTCATTACATTTGTGCAATACTGTTGGAGATACTGTCACTGACTTTTACAAACAATCCTCATTTTCAAGTGTGTATAGTACTGTATTTTATTTATGTCTTCATTTTTTATCTTACAACTTACATGCTTTTATTGCTAAGCTGACCCGCTCTCTTATCCTTCACATTTCATTGTACCATTGACCCTGTGTTGACCTACTTACAGGGTCTGAAATTAGCATCCGCCACCCGCCAAATGCGGGTAAATTGTTGGCAGTGGCGGGTAAAATTGTCAGGCCATCCACCACTTTAACAGATAGGGAACATGCCAGGGCTTGAAATAGAGAACCGGTTCTTAGTTATCTGATTTATTGACATCTCATGCCTCCGTGACCATTGTTCCCTCGCTATTGATGCTCTCCGACAGTTATGCATGCACAATGACGAATACACAGACTGTATCATGTGTCAGTTTGTTCTGGACCGGAGCCATGGTGGAGAGAAAAACATTGCTCAACAGCGTGATGTTACTAAGCCTGAGAGGACACACCCTGTTGTTTCCCTGATAATGCAACACTGTGAACAACAAATCTGTGTTGAAATTGGCAGGTGGACAGTTACTAATGTTACCTGTTAGAAGCAGGTGGGCAGCACAGTCCCGCTTGGTTAAATAACAGAGCTACTAAAGTTAAAGATACTATATGTAACTTTCAGAGAATCCTTGTAATTAACGACACCGGTGGCCATTAAGTGAACTGCAGTCAGAATCCTGTTGCTTGCACTCCGTAGGCGTGAGCGATCATCCTGGGCATTGGCCAAAAAAGCGTCAGGACATTACATTACAATCATACATCATAGAATTACGTTACGATCTCTAATGTCTAATATTGGATTAAAAATCCAATCTCCATGATACTCCATTTGCAAATTACTTCATCAGCTAACATTACAAAGCAAAACCTTCCTTTCCAAAAAAGTCCTTTTCATAGAAGTCCTCTGTGTGTGTTGTAATCAGGCTCTGATTACAACACACACAGAGGGAGAGAGACTTCATTCTCTGCTCAGGTAGACATTACTCCTCTATATCTTTACATAGTAAATAGCTGTTTGCTGCTTTATTATTGCTCTGGCTATCATATAGAGAACATTTAAAATGTGCAAACTGCACATTTTTAAAACATTCTGAGGAATTTGATATTGAACAATTTGATATTTTTATTTTTATAATTAAACATGTTTTATTCTAGGGAAGGGGACAAGCCCAAACAGTGATCTTCTGGCACATATTTCAACACACTTAAAATTTCTAACTATAGTTTTTTTGTTTTGTTATACTGAGATGTGTTTCTAAAATTTAGTCAACCATCAGTCATATAATAGCAGTGGACACAATATATGAGAAGCATTCATTATAACACAATACAATTCAACAGCATCACAAACTACTGCCTCAATAATTATAAAGTTCAATTAACACCGATTTAAAACAGTTAAAATAACCTGAACATTATAACCCTCATAAAGGTAGGATTGTTGTATTAGATTGCATTAGGTGGACCTATAAAACTAGTGACTGAGTGTAATATAAAATATGAGTGTGCATGACAGGGTCAGTATTGGCAAAGCCTATACTTCTGCTTTTAGTGATACTCCAAGGCCTCCATTTCTTCAGTTATTGTGAGAAAAATTGGCAGCTTGGATACATGAATTTGATATGAATGTACACAATGTACAGCTTTTTATTACAGTACACTCACATGTATACATCCAGCTGGCATTGTTTGAGAATGGGTTTGTGAATGTACAGTACATCGTACAGCACATTCATCTTAATCTACAGCACTAAATATTGATAAACCATCTGAATCATCCGATAGCTTTTGTCTTCTCAACTGCCCCAGTGTTGACCAGTAACTCATCATCCAGGTTCTGCATCAAACCAGCAACATTTGTTAATTTGAGTATGATCACATCTCAAACATCGTACTGTGCTTTGATTAGAAAACTTGTTTTGTAAATATGAAAAAAAAGGTCCACTTGGTAAAATAAGAACCGTTTCACTGTCTTTATTCTTTAACCTTGACTCTGGATACATCTGGGAGCACATCCGACTTGTTTTGTGTTTTCTTTGTCTCTAAGCCCCTATCGAAATCCTCTCCCACATCATCATCATCTCCGAGGTCACTTAAGTCATCATCATCATCATCATCATCATCATCATCATCATCACTGTCCAAGTCATCCAAGTCCTTCTTCCCTCGTCCACGTCCTTTCTTTTTCTGTTCAACGTCTTCTTCTTCTTCTTCCTCTTTCTTGTCCCCTTGTGAGTTTATCCTACACAGTGAGAGAAAAACAAGTTGAGGTAGTGTCAACGGCTTTCATGTTGACTTGTACTCTTCCAAGAACAAAGGAAAAATCCCTCAGGGCATTGTGTTCAATGTTACAGAAGACATAGGGGCATTAAATGAACATGTAAACACGGAAGCTAAAATGCTGTTGAAAGGTATAATATGCAATGTATAGACTTATACAAAAATAATCCCTCTCAATCATCACTTATGCCCCACTAGATGTGAGAGGTGGTGACTGTTTCTGCAAAGACCTTGCAGCCCTCTGCCTGTATTTTTTCTTTTCTTCTGATTTTGATTTACCCTGGATGCAACCTTTGGGCCCCACATGTGGGTGTAACCCTCAACCAATTACAGCGTGCAGCCCGTTCAGGTGGTCAAATGCCGCCGCTGTGTCACGCCCCTTAGCTTCTGATACCGAAGCACAATGGTCAGATATAAAGCGGACGTATTTCACGGATGAGAACGGAATGTGTTATGTGCATGCGTTCTAGTGATCCCCCATCTCCTCTCTGTGCTGTGAGTGCAGGTATGATCGGTGTGTGTTTGTAGTTTGATAAGAGCAGCTCTGAGCCACAGCCAACAGACAGGAAGCCTGCACTGAAAACATTTGAGGCGAGAAATAGGCATTAGAGTAACAGAATATTGATTCATTTTTGATCAGCGCTGCCTAGTTTGACCGTTTAATCGGAGTTTGTGAGTGATTGACTCGTGGCTCTCATAGACAGCAGCTGGACGGCAGACTCCAGATCAGCTCTGACTGGTTGTTTTCCTCCGGTCTGTGAAATCTTGCAGATGCCATTAGGACCACCGGAGGACACCGGAGGACACCAGAGGACACAGAGGCACAGGATCTTTTTTCAGATAACCTGTCTCATGCACTATTGTCAGGATATAGTGACCGTTTTAAAAATAACTTTTTTAATCATATTTGCTCCATTTCTACCCACTGCAGCTTTAAGAATCAGTTGTAATGGATCTCATTGTCCACAAGATGGCAGACTTGCAGTACAATTTACTGAATGTGCTTAATGATGAAAAATCTTCAGATTGACTTCATAAAGGCAATATGATTTAAAACAAAAAAAGGTAAAATGTTATTCATTTCTTACAGTCGTCATATAAAATATGACATGTGATATGAATGGCTTCTTTATGAGTCACTAATGGCAATATTGGCAGGAAAACAATAACATTAGCTACACTAAATAGAAGGATTTTCTCAATAGCAAACAGGAAAGTTGATAATTTACTGAAGTTCAGAACACAAAATTACTTCACAGTCATTGATCCTTTGTATGTATGAATTTGCACACACAAACATGCGCACACACTAGTAATACAGGAGCACTCACGGAATAACAATGTCCTCTTTCTTCCCACACTTGCAGCAGATGTCCAGCTGAAGAGAGCAGGGCTTACAAATGATGTGATACGCATCCTTCACTGTCCTCTGAGAACACTTGACACTAAAAGAAGAAGACATGCATGCACAAATGTCATCGATTTTCACCTTGAAACCAACTACAACTATAACATAAATAACAAATCCAAAACACAACACGTTACTGCACATATACAACATTGTCACACACCTGCAAAGGCTGTACAAGTCTGACTGTTGTATCCCTGAACTCAATTGGTAAAGCATATGTTTGCCAAACTAGCAGGAGATAACTGGACATATGCACGACATGTGGAGTTGTCCTGAGTGTTATTTAACATGCCACCTGGTCTGCATGTACTGTATGTGGCAGACAAATTCATCCAATCAGTCTAATTTAATTTTCCAGGGGCTCCTACTTAATCAATGCCTGCCTGTCAGTGTCAGATTCTGGGAGCTTAAAACGATGATTTCACATTTCTTATGTAGCCTGATCAGAAGCCAAACAAACAAAACCCAGTGTAGTAATTTCATAATGACTTCTTTGGAAGTCCAACCTCCCACCTTCATTTAAATCTTGGCAACTCGATATTCTGTGTCTCCTAAAACTGGAGAAAATTAAATTCACATTGCGAGGTTCCTCCGATAGATTGTACTCTCATTGGAGACCATTGCTCAGTTATGTTGATCGGCTTCCCCATAGTAGGGTGTCACAGTAGAGATGCGTGCGGTGCCTACCTGCGTTGAGCGTGGGTTTTGCTGCCTGTCTGCCACACGGCTCCTCCCCCTTATAAGATCCTTGTGCCAGACTAAAGATTTCAATGGTCCTATATGGCAGCCTGAATGTCAGCAACTTTTTATTTTTGGTTTATGCATTACGGTTTTATTATTATTTATATGTGTATGTATACATATGCACAGTATATGGGTATATATATACACCTATATATATAGGTGTAGGTATATATACTCATTTCCGATCAATTTACTATTATTATTATTTCTTTTATCCATCTATTTATTTATTTATTTATTTTTTGTTTTCCCTTCTCCGGGATTATTTAATGTAATTCCAATTCCAATGTGTACATTGCTAAACTTTCCGTGTCTACCACATTATCTCCATCACTACAAAGAGGAACAGGGGGGGTTAGGAAATACTGGTCTAGGATAACACTGTTTCAAACATGTAAAACATTGATTTCTTTATAGTTGTACTGATCCATTATACTTTTTGTGCCAGTAAAAAAAAAATAATATGAAATGGGGAAAAGAAGCAAATGCACTGATTAACTAACTGATAAGTACAATCCATGTTGTTTCTCTTGCTTTGCTTTGTTTCACTTATTGCTTCAGCAACAATTACTTGCTTATTTACTGTAACAGATGACATTAGTTGAGATGTGTGCAGTCAGGAGAAGTTGTAGCAGTGCCAATACTTTTCTGTAATGAAATTAGTGTCAAAGTGTACTCACCATTTTTTGGGCTGTGTCAGTGTCTTGTATTTATTGTACTTCACTTTCCACTCAAGAACACCCTTGCAGTGTTGACAGAGCCCATCGTGGATCTTTGAGTTTGCCAACTACAATAAAGATCACATCAAGCAGAGACATGGTGGAGATGTTATAATAATAATAATTTTACTTTTATACAGGATCTCTAATGCTACCACAATATAGTTTCAGATACATTGTTAACTCTATATCAATGTACATAATTCAACACTTTAAAGTGTCTAGTTGAGATCAGTACACAGGCTATGCAGGCTAGCTAATGTTAGCATATTATATTAAAGCTTATCACTCACCTTTACTTGTACAGTCGCTCCGTATTTGTCGTTTCTGAAGGCAAAGTTATTTTGATGCTTCTGGCCTCGCGACCGAGACACATTACCTTTCTGAGAGCTCATCTTATTTATTTACCAGTTTTTAGTTACACATGTTATGTGAGGAAAACCATGCTGGGGAGAAAACACTTAACCAAGGCTTATTGAAAGAGGTATGCAAATGGTTTTGAGCGCCGTATTATGACGCATGCGCAGTGTAACTGAAGCTGCGTTGCTATTGGCTGGTGAGTGTAGGCTAGATTCTACTGCGCAAGTGTATATGACGCATGTCCTCTCCTTTTTTCACACTCCTTCACGCTAACCCGGAAGAAGTACGAGTACGTCATGAAACGTCATTGAGGTCAAAATTCGAGCCACTTAACTCATTTTTTGTTTTTAGATCATTTTTTGGTCTTTTTGCCTCTGGTTAGCAGTAAAAGGGATAGTGCAAAAAACAAGATGCATCAGCTAACACAGTAAAAAAACAAACAAAGTGTAACAAAATATGAACCATTTAAATAGAAGGAAGTATAAAAATAAAAGCATATACAGTATTGACAATAAACAGACTATTAACAAAATTGCACAAGTGGAAAATGATATTGCACAGTGAGAATGAAATGAAATTCCACCTGAAAATATTGCACAGTATGAATTACACCTGAGTAGTAATAATGATAATGATATTGCACAGTCATTATACATGTATGAGAACAAAGTCATAATATTACGAGAAAAGAAAGTCATAATTTAATGACAATAAAGTCAAACTCATAAAGTCATATAATAAAGTCTATTTCCCCTCTAAAATAACACGTAAAATTACTACTCTATAATATTATGAATTTATTCTCATAATACTTCGACTATTTTCTCTTAAACTTATCCTTTTTTTAGTAGTAATAATGATAATGATATTGCACAGTCATTATACAGTTGTACACAGCTATAACAATCATGTGGCTCTTTGTCCTTCCAGAAAATAAATGAATAAATACTTTAAAAATAATAAATAAAAGTTGTGTAAGCACCACCAGGCGTTTTAAAACACATGACGTCACCATCGGTGTACGCCGGCCTAGTAATGATACGGACCCAGCCTTTATAGACCAATGACGTCACCCGGTTGAATAGCTAGAACCCCCTCGACTGGGTGCTGATTGGACAATGCGTCGCCATAGTAATCACCGGTTGGTTTTACCAAACGTCACTCAAACTTGGGACCGCCCATGGACGTCCACACTTTGTACCCATTGGTCAGCTAGTTTCTATAGCCTCGTTCCTATTGGTCTATTAAAGCTGTCAATCACAATCCCTAACGTCCTCTCACGGAGCTGAAGATAACAAGCAGAGTGATTTTTCACAACGAAACGAAAGCGGGGATGTTTCAGAGGCGACTCACTGACAAGATTTTTAGTTATTGTTGGACCTTTTATTGAATTTTTACCCGATGTCTCCTCTGAGCTGTACACATTTGGACGTTTTGAATGACTCGACCTCGTTATCATTCAGGACCATATGTTGAGAAAACCCCGAGCCTGATAGTAACTACACAGCTGTGCTGCCAAGAAGAGGAGATAATACACACTCAAAGTGACACTGCCAACTAATAGGACACGGAACAGAGGATAATCTGGCCCTGAGGATAACCTGCTCAATCTCCTCCTGGCGTCGAGAAGAAGATAAGTTAGTTGGCTTGGTGCGAAGATAACAGCTCACTACTAGCGACGGTGGCCAACACTGTCACCTCAACATAGACGGAAGAAACAAGCGTCCAGTCAACGTCCAGGTAATTAATAGCTGTGATCATATTTCAGTTCTGTGTTGGTGGCTAATTGGCCCCAACACACTTGGCAATAACTGTGTTTATCCACTGGATATTAAACCTCCATAAACCAGCCTAGAGCCATAGTAGTAATCTCTATATGAACACATTTCTGCTCTCCACCACCATTTTACAGTGTGGGGCTTCATTCTCTCTCCTCAGTTGGGAGATTATTGGACTATTTTGGGGGAATATATGAAGCAAATAGCCTCTCACTATTATATACTACTGCGTACAAATGTCACAGCATCTTGCAGAAGTATAGTATTCAGAAGTGGCTCTGGCACACAGGTATCTAAGTGGTATTGAAGTCAAGCAAGGTGATCCAAGGCTCTGAATATCCATTAGAGTAAAGCATGTTGTATATCTGCTAGGTGCAATTTAGGCTTCAATTGGGAGATTATGGACTATTTTGGGGGAATATAGGAAGCAAATAGCCTCTCACAATTTCCCTGCTGCGTGCAGATGTCACAGCATCTTGCAGAAGTAGTATTCAGAGGTGGCTCATGGTACAGCCATTTGTTTAGCCTATAGAAGTGTGCACACAGGTATCTACGTGGTATTGAAGTCAACCAAGATAAGATAAGATAAGATGAACCTTTATTAATACCCGGGGGTAAATTCAGGTGTCAAAGCAGCAAAGCGCAGATACAGAGGTACAGGTGTACAAACAGATTATTAAACAATAAATAGAAATACAGAATATACATAGTGAATGAACATAGTGAATGGACATAGCGTGTACCGTCCTTCAATAAAAAAATGAAGTGTACAATAAATAGATGTAATATGTGCAGTCTATAAAATGGTATATGGGATGTAGTGTAAAGTAAGTTTAAAGTTTAAAGTGCACCAGTGGTTAGGAGAGGTGGTTGCAGGTAGTGCAGATAGATGCAGATAGTCCAGATAGTCCAGTTTTCATGTGGGTGTCAGCCTTGGTTGTGGAGCCTGACGGTTACCAGCAAGAAGGACTGACCCAGACGCTTTGTGTTGTGCCAGGGGGGATGAGTCTATGACTAAAGGTGCTCCTCATCATGACTAGCTCATCATGGAGGGGGTGGAAGGGTTCTCCAGGATAAGCATCCAGCTCCTCCTCATCCTCCCCTCTGATTTTTTTAGGTTCAACACAGGAAGATACAACAGTTTAGTTTCTTGCAAGACTATGAAATGAAGTTTATCCCAAACAAATCTATTACAAGGCAAAACAAACATGAAGCAGCCAGGAGAATGATGAACAAGACAATTTCCAAGGCCCTGAATATCCCTCAGAGTAAAGCATGTTGTATATCTGCTAAGTGCAGTTTAGGACCGTAAATGTGGAAGAATGGGTGAGGAAGAGCCACCAAGAGGCATGAATGATGTGCTTCAGGATTCATAGTTTTTACTGGAGTAAATCACTGTTAAAAGAAAAAAAAATAAGCATTATACATTATGCTGCTGGGATGCTTTTCTGCAGAAGACCTGCCATAAAATAAATTAGCAACATGCTGGTGTATCCTGTCAAAAAAAGCTTCCGCAGACTGTTAGAGGATTGCATATTTGCATAGATTCAATGATGTAGAGCTGTAATAGCAGGTTGTAATGTCTTACTTCAAGCACCTTCATTGGAAATACAATCCACAGCACATTGTCATAACCTGACAGTGATGTGTTGCACGAGTAGTTATGCAGAGTCAAATTACTAACTTGTACAAGGCATTTCCTGGAGGACATTTTATCAGGTTGACCAGCTTCAGTGTCACCACAAATGAGCTCTGCCACGGACATGTCTAGTGCCGGCCGATGGCCATTGCAATTCAAAAGCACCTGGAATATCTAAAAAAAGGTAGCCTTAGGTGGGGGTCCAGGTGCAGGGTGAAACAAGAAAGCCTTTTAAGTCAATACGGTCTGAGTGGTTGTGGAGCCTCGAGGCAGACGGAAAAGAAACACTCAATCAGAGTCAGATATCTCTTTTATAATCCTGGCTGAAGAGAGCTATGCGTTCTGGAGAGGGTACGTGTAGTCGTGATAGTATATAAAAAGAGAGGACAGCAGCCTCGGAAACCCCCTGCTTTTCCACTTAACAAAGACGAGTATTTATGTTTTTGGAGAGAGCGTCATTCAAGAGTTCTGTGGCAAAAATTGCTCTTGTGGTGTTTTCCTTGTGATCACTCTGCAGAGGATGCAGATGCTCTTGTTTGATGAGATTATATCAGTTTTCTCTCTCATTCATAGTTCTCAAAGGCAATTCTTACATTTATTCTACTAATGAAATGCCATACTTGAGACCTCAAAAATAGGGAGGATTTCTAAACGAAAGGGGGGTCTGGGGGTTGTCCCCTAGGAAATTTTGAGTTTCAGAGACTTTGTTTCCTGCATCCTGGTGACTTCTAAAGATTAAAAATAACAAAATAATAAGTACACTATGAGAGCATTTTTATGTCAAATAGGCTTACTTTTAATTTTACTTTTCATTCTCGGGAAAGGAAACTGAATAATTCGTTCCTCTGGCATGAACTTGTGTGAATCTCTAGCATAAACTAATATTCATCACTATTCATTCATTGATTCATTTTTTGCCCCTGTTTTGAATATTTCTTTCTCTTGGTACTCTCCATTTCTCTCTCCATCGCTCACTCACTGAAGGCCCTTTCAGACACAACGCCACCACTGCACTCTAAAACCCAGTATTACCAGCCGTCACGGCTTGCGTCGCACCGTGACGGCTTTTTGCTGTGTTGAGCAAGGCCCAACTTTGGGT
>CAKALG010020628.1:0-12102 GCA_916700815.1 Helicolenus hilgendorfi
ACCGGAGGACGGATAGACATGTTGCCGAGGTCTGCCGTCTCTTGTTTCCTGTTGGGTTGAAAGTTGTGCGCTCCCGTCGTTCGGACCTGTCAGAGGCTCGCAAACATCCAAAACGATATCGGCTGTTTTCCGTTTCCATACGGTGAAGAAGAGAACGAGTGATAGAGACAGTCAGTGTGTTGTGCTATTTCTGCTGGTGGGATTTTGTGTTGTGTTGATTTCACCCGTTCACCGCACACACACGAATGCCATGGTGAAAATAAACACACTAAACTAAGGTGAAGGAAACTAAAAAATAAAGTCCTTCAGTTAGCTGATGCAACAAGTTGTGCTAGCTAACTACACCTAACTAGTTAACTAACTAGAACGACAAACTGACAGATGAACAGATTTATCTGTTTGCTGCTCAGACTCAAATGAGCATGAGAGCGCCTGCAGCTCGGAGGATGACCTTTGACCTGCAGCTTCTACTATAGTCATACGTCATTTTCCCATTTTAGAAACAACCTTCTTTTTTTTTTTTTACTTTGAGCACAAAATTTGTCAAAAAAAATTTGACAAACAGTGTGGCTAATCAACTTTGTCAGGAAATGACTCAAATAAATATGAAATATCATCGAAATGTCAAAATACGCTGGAGGGGGGCTTTAATGCGTGTACAAACAAACCAAACATACAACCTCCCTGGCGGAGGTAATGAACTGTGTGTTGACCTGATGTTAGCAGATGTGTTTTCTTGTTGAAATGCGATCGGTTGTGACGGGTTGTATGTGGGTTTTGGCAGAAAGCTTTTAGTGGGACGGAGTACCGGACCGTAACCGGCCTGCTTTCACCCTGTTGATGCACCTTTGCTCCGCTGTGTAAGTGGCTGTTTCTTTACAGCCTACAATGTGAGTACATGTCTGCAGGTGAAGTGTATTTCTGCAGCTCTTGAACTGCGTGTTCTTCATCACTTTGCAAAAGCGTTTAACTTTCTTGCACAACGCGGTAAAAGGTGCAGGTCTGACACACACACATACACACTCTGTATATCTCTGTGCACACCAGAGTGGTGTTTTATTGCCAAACTAAGAGCAACGACTCTATTTCACCCCCCCTCCCTCTCTCCTTTCTCTCCCTGCCTCCCCTGTCTCCCACACAGAGTAAAACATTGGTGTACTCTACTCACGAAGCAGCCAGCCTACTCAACATTTATTTTAGCTCTTTCTCTCTGAGCAAAAATGAGGGCTCCTCTGTGTGTTTGTGTGTCCGGCCGTGTGTGTTTTTTCCAGCGCAGGGAAGTGGCTGTTAAACTCCGTCCAAACAATGATCAATGTCTGGTCTTGAGCCTGATGGATAAGAGGAGAGCGCGGGCATTTGTCACAGCGGAGTCGCTGCAAGCGTTAGCGTTTTAAGCTACGACACTTGATTCCACTCCACTTAGTATTAGCTCAGGCTTAGCCCCAAACAGTGTGATGAGTAATTGTTGTTGGCTGTGGCACTGTGAGCTTCAAACAAGGTCAATGAGACAGGCTGCTCGTGGTTAGCAGGATTTTAACGATGCACACGCTGCAGAGCTGCTTTGTCTGATGTGACTGAGACAGACAGAGAAGCAGGGATAGATAAAGAGGTAGATAGTGTTAGAGATGCGCAAAGATGGAGTGAAAAAAATTCAAATAGTACTAGAAAATTAAAATCAAGCAGGTCCTAATCGACCGAGTCTCAGCTTTTCTTCTGCAGAGAGCCATTAGAGTCAAAATTAGATCCTATTACAGATAAAGACCTACCCGAGCAGAAGAAAAACTGATTTGCAGGTACGCTAAGTATTTAAGAAGAAATATGACCATAAAACTCAGATGTTCACTTATAGTATGAACTGAAGGTTCATCGGTGTGATGTGGATGATTGAATAACTGGAGATTTAGCAGGTTTGATACCAGAGTGTAGAAGAAGAATCAAGACCAGCTGCTGTGTCATCACGGCATTGCTTTTTACCACTATACCTCAGTGGATATACATATAGTTTAAACCCTTCAAACTTTGATGGCCCGCTAGCAAGCCCAGCCGCTATTCTGTCTTTCAGAGGTTGTAGTGGAGGTTTTTAAAGGTAGAGGGAAGATATCATGTGAAAGCCTCAGGAATCCATTGGTACCAACCATGTCGGAACGCCTTTTTATTATAGTGAGACCATTTTTTGAAACTTGACCTCAGTGTATAAAATGACCTGTGGTGACCTCTAGGATAATCACGGCCTAGAGCATTCAGAGGATGGAAGGCTTTCCTAGCTAGATTGACAATAAGGGAATTTCTGAGCAGTTTACACAACAGAAGTGCTCGCCATCCAATCGCCGAAAAATGAAATTCTTGCAGAAATCTCCAAATGTCAAACATTTTTGATATCAAATCACAGCATGTCTTTTTATGTGGTGTTCCACAAGGTCTTGGTGTCTTCATGTGGTATTTTTGGAGGGATTATGGATCATTTTTATCAATTCTCAAGTGGTAAAAAAAATGGTTAAATTTAGCACTAAATCTGTGTAACAAATGATCAACCCCAAAAAATGCTGCAACGACTTATGAGACATAATAGAGCATGGGGATGACCAACATATACTTCTATCATAATGTTCTACGCTCATACACTTTTACAATTTATTTTAATTAATTCATTAATTTCTTATTAATGATTTGTACAACTTGACACACAGTGCTGAGCTGCATCTCAAATTAATCTCTAGGTTCTCAGCTTTCAGATGATGTACACCACTTCTATGTGACATCTACTGTTGACTGTTTATCTCCCCCTGAACATCCTTTGTCCCCCACCCCTACCCCACTAAAAAAGAGGGCGGAATAGTAAAGGGTTAAACAGTGAATATAAAGGTTAATATGTCAGCAGGTTAAGTGAGTCTTTGCGTTTCGTCACAGTGATGAATTACACAATGACACAACTCTGCAGCTGTAATGAGCTTTTTTAACCTGTTGTAAGTCACTGCTTTACTCTCACAGCGTGTTAACTGTTCGGTGTACTCTCACCTCTCCCATTAGCCTTTGTGTCCAGCAGCAGCAGGAAGCTGTCTTCAGCAGAATAGCTCTGATAAACCCAGTGCACCCTGCCTGCCTGCCTCTACACAGCAGGCAGGCAAAGATAGTGACTACCGATCCTATGGTTTTAGGGCTTTGTGTCCGTCTGTGTCTTTCTCCTGCTCTCACGTTTTGAAATCAAATGCGTAGACATTAAATATTTTTGCGGAAAATGTCCAAATGCATACTGCAGTTTCTCTGTGCGACAGTTGAAAAGCGGAAGTTACACACACATATACACGCACACAACCTCTGCAACCTGTGCTCATTCTTGCATGCATTAACATGCACATCCTTCTATGACCCTTCACCGCAGGCCTTCTAGGAAGTGGGCCATGTTCTTAAAAATAATACACTTTCATTAAACATCAGGGAGAGGGAAAAAAAAAAGCTCAATTCTCATCTCCACCTCCCTATTGCCAGACTAACGAGCTGAGGTTTTAACAAGCTCATTAAGGCGGGGTCGGCGCGAGTCTAATTGTAGCGGATGATTGCTCCTGGGGGGCTGGCTGAACCCAGGGGCTCTGTGACTTCATTTAGAGGCCGGCCTTTACTGGGGGACGTGAGGTACACCAACACAAAGTATCTGCTCTGATAAACTGCATACTGTATCTATAATGAGAGGAGACAGAACGATCTAATGCTTTGCTTTGCATGGCTGGTCAAATTACAAAAATGCCATTGAGGAAGCCGTTATATTCCACACATTGTCGAAGACAGATTAGTAAGGACACAAGCAGTGGCTGCAATGCATTCTGGTCTATTGATACTGCTGTGGGTAGAGGAACGGGTGTCTCTACCTCTTCTATGGATGCTAAAAACTAATATTTGACTGAAAACACTGATGAACAATGAACAATTGCTTCTTTTTATGCAGCTGTTTAAATGGCGTATTACTGTATCGCCCTCAGTACTGATACTTCACTCATCAGGTCAACCACTTAAAGGGACTGTATGTAACTTTTTACACATATAAATCGTTTTTTGCCATTGTGTGAACAGGTTGTAACTTAACCTAAAAAATTAGACCTTCCGCAACATTCTGGGTTTCCTCTATCAGCCTGTAGACTGCCTTTAAAGTGATGAACCCGGGCCGTTTATACCGGGAAAATCCAACGAATATGACACTTGCAAGTGCCTTTATTCTCATGCTCCGCTTACAGGGCTAACAGTGTGCAACCATAGCTAATGTGTGGTTAGAAATGGAGTCCATTAATGCCAATAAATGACCAGCCCCTATCACAACTGAGACCTTCGTTTGGTAAGCCAACATTACTGCCAAGCATGTGAACTATACAGTGATATTGTGGGTTTAGCTGGCTAATGTTACTAACGTTAATCAACATGATGCCTGTCAATCACGTTGTTCGTAGCCTCGCTGTTTTGACCGATGCTGGCTCGCTCCTACGTAGTCCGAGCACAATCGCGAGCAGCAGGACGCTGACTAACGTTGATTTAACAGCCACAGGTGTCACTGTTAACAAGCATTTTCTGATTCTTACATAGACTCCCTTTAATTTGTTTGCTAAACTGTTAGTAGAGACACAGAGGAAGACAGAGAGGGGAAAAAAGAACAATTTATATGAAAGAATCAGACTGAAATAGAGACAAAGAGAAAAGGACACATAGAAGTAAAGAGGTGGGACGGTGACAGTGAGGAGAGATGAACGGAGGTGTAGAGAGAGCGAGGGGGAATTGCTATGTCACATCATATTTGGTGTTTGTGTTGGAGATAGTAGCTCATCGCCTCCAACACGTTTTCACATCATCTATAAATTAGTGCCAGCGGCGGGTCAACGCTATAATAAAGCAGCGTCTGGAATAATGCATCAGAAAATAGCAGCCCCACATTCAAAGAGTGTGTGTGTGTGTGTGTGTGTGTCCTCAGGGGTCAAGATAATCTCAATGGATTGTTAATCCAGCCAGCTCCCTTTCTCCCCAGCTTCATTAATCTGCCACCAGTCTCATTTTCTGTGGACACACACACACACTTGAATATGCACTTTACAGGCGTTATCTTTTAGATTTTCAACACGTCAAACCCAATGTTTGATGCTATCTGTGTCATTTTCTTTCAGCAACAGCCATTCCTTTAGTCGTTGTCTTGATATAGTAGTTTAAAATGTTAATGGATGAGTCTGTAGGATTCAAATTGCGTAACCTTGCATGCAGGTAGTGGATGTGATGCAAACAGTAGGCTACCTTCGGGTCTGAGAAGTGAAGCCAATGCTGAAGTGCCTTAAACTTGTATTCTTTCTAACAGCCAGCAGGGGGCGACTCCTCTGATTGTATAGAAGTCTATGAGAAAATGAGCCTACTTATCACTTGAGTTATTACCTCTATTAACATTGTAAACATGAGTTTATGGTCTCAATCGCTAGTTTCAAGTCTTCTTCAATACAGCATGATGTTCATTTAGTAAATTATGATCCCATTTAGAGTGAAATAGACCATAAAGCAGGTCCTCCCCCAGAAAAAATTGAGTTTCAGAGACTTTATTTCCTGCATTCTGGTGACTTTAAAAAAATGAAAATAACAAAATAAGTAAACTGCAACAGCAGTTTTTTGTTAAACTTTTGATTTTACTTTTAATTCTCAGGAAAGAAAACTGAATAATTCGCCCCTCTGGTGTGAATTTGGCGTTATTAATCATTAACATAACATAACATGAATCCGTTTTAATTTATTTTTGCCCTGCTTGAGTATTTCTTTCTCTTGGTTCTCTCCATTTCTCTCTCCTTCTCTGACTCACTGAAGGGCCTTTCAGACACAACGTGACAACGGCATCACTGTGCTCTGAAACCCTTATTTCCAACAGCTTGCTACACGCCACGATGGCTTTTCGCTGAATCGAGCAAAGCCCAACTTTGGGCGCTGCACGCTGTGGCGGGCGCAGCTTAAACATGAGCTCAAACTGCTCTTTGTCGCGAGCATAGAATGCTCTCTTCTGTCTGGAAAAGACAGTTGGTTTAGCTCTATAGCCGTCCGGGTGGAAACAGTAGGGATTATACACACTGTTCAGTTCCAGAAACAGGCTAAGATAACAAATAGGAAAAAAAAGTGTGAAAATTTGTCCTAAATCGGGAGAAATACGGGAGAATTGTGACCCAGGAGAGAAACCAGAATAAGGCGTAATTCAGAATATCCAAACAGGATATGCTGTTGAAATGACCCGTATCAAATTCACTATATTGTCATTTTTCAGAATAAAAGTTGACATTATTATTATCTTATAAAATAAAGTTGTTATAGCCAACATGTTAGCAAACAGTTGCCTTGGCACAAGAAAGCATTCACTCTCTCTCTCTCTCTCTCTCTCTCTCTCTCTCTCTCTCACTCGCTCTCTCGTTCTCTCGCTCACTCATTCACTCATTCGATCACTCACTCACTCACTCACTCACTCACTCACTCACTCACTCACTGTCCTGTGAGGATTATCACACAACCACATGAGAACAGCAGTGATCTACCAGCCCTCTGCAGCCCTGCACCTCTGTTTAACTTTCACTTTTCTTATCTCCTCCTCCTCCTCCTCCTCTTCCTCCTCCTCTTCTTCACCTCCCTCCCACTGCTTTAACCGCTCCTCGTTCTTTTTTTGGTCTCGCTGTACCTCTCCTGATTCTACAGCTCTCTTCCACTCTCCTACTGTGGTTGTAATTCTCTCCCCAATTTCCTTGTTCAATATAATTGCTCTCCTTTCTTTCTTTCTTTCTTTCTTTCTTTCTTTGTCCCTCCTTTTTCTGCATGCTTCAGTTGATAACACACAGCTGCTTACTGCATGAGTGTGCACAGTACGAGTGCTATTACAGTGTACAGATTATTGTAGCTTTTGTGTGCATGTTTGTGCATTTGCGAAACCTTGTGAGTGTAATAGGCCACTTCATCATCTGTCTGTTCGAGGAGTCTCTTTGCAAAAGGACAGGAGCAGGTTTAAAGCATCGGTAATGACTTTACCGAGCTCTACTTTAAATGTAAATTCAACTCAACTGGCTTTTATTCCAGACGCACTGATGCTAACCGGGATGGTCGAGCATCCAGCCCCCCCCCCAATCACACACACACACGCACCCTTGCATTGCAGCGTGGCATCTCCTCAGGCTGTGCCACTTTTGCAAACTCCTCGTGCATGCTTTTTACTTCATCTCCCACAGACACGACTCTCTTTGACACGCAGCTGCACAAAGTTATTACTAGCAAGTCCAGTATAGTTTGTATTGACACACAGATAGGTGCTGTATACATGAACGTGGTGCTGAAATGATTATTAATCAAGCGAAAAAGCTTAACTGGTTACAGCCAAAGAACGTACAGTATGTTGCTAAGAAGTGAAAGTCTATAGTTCGTTCCATCGCAATATCAGCGCCCAGCAGCAGAGCTACGCTTCCGCCATTTTGGACTGATAGCAACTACCGGATGCCAGTAAAACGTCCGCCTACAAAGTAACGTACAGAAGTAAAACTAAATTATTTCTATTCTATTGTCATAATTTTAATGTTTCTACTGAAATGTCCTGTGTTGAACAATCTAAATATTATAAATATGCATACTATTATAACTATTTACATACTTACTTATTTATTAAGCTTTTTGCCCGGCTGCTTCCCAGAGGATCATAAAGAGAGCGATTAGAAAAAAGCAATAATCAAAAGCAATCGCAAACTTTTTCATGTCAAGGATCCAGAATGGAGTCCACTAGACCACAGACCATGGATGTATAAGAGGTTATGTCCTGTGCTTTTGACCTGCGTGTTAGTAAATAGCCTACAACTACATTAAATTCTGTTGATGTCATGCTACTAGCGCTACTAGCTACTGGCCGATAGCCGGTTGTTTGGGAACAGAGACGTTATACATCCACCACGGTACAGGCTTACATCATACAGCCCATGGGTGTATTATAAGATAATAATAGTGATGAATTACAGCCAATATATCCATTATTACAGCCGCATACAGCTAGCAGGAAGCTGGCAGAACCGGATATGTCATATGAGCGTGCAGGACGGTGCAGTCCCGTGGGTCTGGTGCACGTTCATTATGTTGAGGAAAATAACTCTGGATTCAGCTGTTAGTTCATTTTACAACTTTTAGGACATAATGATTTAAATGAGGGATATTTAAGTGTTCGTACTGGGAGGTTGATTTACTTAAAAAAAAAAAATCTATCCTCTGATTTACAGACGTCTTTATACATCCATGGACACAAACTCATTGGCGTTTTCAGTCCAAAATGGCGGCAGCGCTACCGCAGCACCATCTAGCTGAAAAAAAAAGCACCAAAGTTTCGTCTGTTTGCTTCTAGACTCTTTGTAACAGCTTCTCAAATATGAGGATTTGCTGCTCCTCTCTGTTTTATAGCAATGTCAATTTAACATCTTTGGACTGTTGGTCAAGTAAAACAAGACACTTGAAGACGTCACACCGGGCAAATGTGATTTCAACATTTCATAAAATAATCTACCTCATTAGTTGTAGTCCCAATGTGTATTTTAAAACACAATACTACTACTTATTGCTTACAAATACAGTATCTTCTCCACACAAACTCACAGACAGAACAGCAGCAGCGCATGAAGTGATCCTCCTCTAACATCTCTTCTTCCTTATCGTCTTGCCTCCTTTCACTCTCACTCACGCACATCTCTCGGGTTCACTCCTTTTCGTGTGAATTCACTCTTCCTCGCAAAACTTCTTGAAGTGGATGAATTCATCCTCGTCTTCTCTCGCATCCCTTCACACAATAACTCACACATGCAAACACACGGGTCTTGTCACGCTCCAAACTTCACTGCTTTTTTGCCTCGATTCTCTAATTTGCTCACAAATCTCAACTTTGTCAAACTGGAACAAATATATCTTCTCTTTCTTCTCTCTCTATTTGTCTCTCTCTCTACTTGTACACTCACACAACGTTCTCCATCAGAAATAAAGTGTGTTTTACCTGTCCGCTCTCACCGTCTCTTCTCTCTTTGTGTTGAATGTGTCCGTCTCTCTCTCCACTCTCGTTCCTCTCCCCTCGCACTGACTTGTGTGTGTGTGTGTGGTTTCTTCTGTGTGTGTGTGTGTGTGTGTGTGTGTGTCCCAGGCGATATTTGACTTTCGCGGCAACGGCAAGGCGGAGCTGAACCTGAAGAAGGGAGAGGTGATCTTCCTGCTGCAACGAGTCAACACAGACTGGCTGGAGGTAAGAAGAGGAGAGAAGAAGAGAGAGAGAGTGGGAGAGGGAGGGGGGGTGGAAGAGAACAGTAGAGAAGGAGAGAGGGAGGGAAAGAGTGGGAGAGTGGAAGGCAGGCAGGGAAAGATGGATGAGAGGGATGGGAAAGATATAGAAGAGGTGGAGGGGGAGAGGAGACGTGAGCCAAGAAGAGAAAAAATAGAAAGAGAGAAGGAGGCATCTTGATTGGGACGGTGGAGGAGAGGAAAGAGATGGAGGACGAGATGGGTTAATGGTAAGAGATGGAGAAGAACAGAGGGAAAGGGAGAGAAAGATGAAAAGTGAGAAGATAAAATAATAGACTAAATGATTGGGTTGGGACAATTCACATATCTCCTGATTCGATACTATCACGATACTTGGGTGCCGATTCAGAAATGATAATGCCATTGTGGAAGAACTGGACTGGTCTGCACAGAGACCTGACCTCCACCCAGTCCAACACCTCTGGGATGAACTGGAACATCACTTGTGAGCCAGTCCTGATCATTCAACATCAGCGTCCAAACCTCACTGCTGCTGTTGTGGCTTAAAGGGATAGTTCAGGTGTTTCTCAGTGGGGTTGTACGAGGTATTTCTCCATAGTCAGTGTATTACCTACAGTAGATGGAGTTTGGAGAAACAGACAGGAGTACCAGCACAGCAGCGGACAGGGGGCAGCAGTTATATAGCATTTAGACACCTAAAAAAATCAATATCAGTTTAAGTGTACACTATATTTAGAATATTTTCACCACTTAACCTTGCTGTCAGACGGCCTTTACGACGGGAAGCCGTTATCTATGCTCTCTTCAAAGCCACCAGACTCCATTCACAACAACAGTAATTTTACCTCTCAGAACACAGGAGTTGCTGGTCTACCTCTGCATCGATCGGTTAATATGTATGTGTCCACCAAGGTCACACAATCGCACAAACAAACTAACCGATCGAGGCAGTGGTAGAACAGCAACTCCTGTGTTCTGAGAGGTAAATGGACTTGCATTTAAAGGTAAAATTACTGTTTTTGTGGATGTAGTCTGGTGGCTCTGAAGAGAGCATAGATAACGGCTTGAGATCCCCGTCAGAAAGGGCCTGTCTGACGGCGAGATAAAGTGGTGAAAATATTGTAAATATAGCGTACACTTAAACTGATATACATGAGGGATAATGTACAGCGAGCCGGTCATTCGCTTTGGGGTCCGCATCCCCCTGTCAGGGTTTATTTCACAACAATGAGCCGCTAGCTGTACATTATCCCGCTTATTACACGGCTACTTACTTAAGAAATCAATAATTTGATACAAAAACGGTCCGCCGGAGTCCGACATCAGAACTGCACCCATAGCAACGGTCTGTTATACATAGCAACAGTCTGCTATAAAGAAATAACAGACCATAGAATGCCAAGTATTCAACAAAGCTGTGTAATAAATATGTATATAATATATCTATTTTTTTAGGTGTCTAAAATCTGTCACGCTGCTGTTCCCGTCAACAGCACTGTATTGCTTTGCTCCTGTGCTGGTACTCCTGTTTCTCCACGGGCATGCCAACCGCCATCTACTGCAGGAAATACACTGACTATGGAGAAGTATGTCATACAGCCCCACTGAGAAACACCAAACTATCCCTTTAATCTGGTAAAAAGCCTTCCCAGAAGAGTGGAGGTTGTCATAGCAGCAGATGAATGCTGATGGTTTTGGGTTGACATATTCAAAAGTCTCATATGGACGTGATGTTGACGTATTCACATACTTTGTTTGGGTGTCCACATATTTTTGTCCGTGGAGGGTATATTTCCATTTTGCTTTATTTAGTATGTTGTAAGGAAAAAAAAACAAACAGTTCCTTCACAAGTTGCAGCAGTCAAAAAGCTAATTACAGAATATAATGAAACTTAAAAATGGTGTCATCCCCACATGGCAGCAGCTGAGCACGGCGACCACAAAGTACCTCCACAGATGTGACTGCAGGTGACCTGCTCCAGTTTCTTTTAGAGGAACAATTACTTAATGAACAAAATGTCCTGATTACACACTCTCCGCAGGTGTCACGTGTAAGTCGCCGCCGTCCAAAAACGGGATGTGGGACATTTTAATTAGCTGCTCAACAAAAAAAATGCAACACTGGTGCTGGCAAATATAGTTAAAGAAAGGTCAGGAAACGTGTTTGATAAAAATGTGCAAGGTGTTGAGAGAGAGTGTGAGAGAGAAGGAGGGAGTGGGTGAGAGAGGGAGGGAGGAGGTGGAAGCTGCTACGGTGGAGAGAGAGAGAGAGAATCAACATGGAAGAGGAGGATGCACTTATCATGCCTCTGGCT
The DNA here is from genome assembly GCA_916700815.1 of Helicolenus hilgendorfi. Taxonomy (NCBI): domain Eukaryota; kingdom Metazoa; phylum Chordata; class Actinopteri; order Perciformes; family Sebastidae; genus Helicolenus; species Helicolenus hilgendorfi. The sequence goes on from CAKALG010020628.1 coordinate 11,580, forward strand.
TTCTAGAGAAATCTACACATCATAATCTATTAATCCTTATACAACACTGCAATAACACCATCTCCTTGTTCTTGTTTCTTTGCATCCATGCTCGTAACAAGCGTTTTTTTTTTTTTTTTTTGCTTACAACTTGTGAAAAGTTGACTGAGTGCCTTTAATTTAGTCAGCGGACAGAGCGGCTGTGGGTGGAAAACGTGACACATCCAACTGGCAGACTGGTACATCAAGGTGATTGTTTCAAACACACTAGTTGAGAGAAACCTCAACAGTTTCAGGGTTTCCAGGGTTGGCACAGGCAAAAAAAAATCAAAAAAAAAAACAAGATTTAAAGGTACAAATCTAAATTCAGACCTTTTTATAACCTACAACCTAACTGATAAATTAAAGATTGGAAATTCTTGTTAATTTAAGCTACTAGTTTTGATTTAGGCGGTCCCTGTGGACAAAAGCGGTGGTGTTACAGAGTACCAGAGTCCCTTTAGAAAACCTCTCACTTTATTGCAGCAGGGTCTGACGTTCTGCC
>CAKALG010020629.1:0-11392 GCA_916700815.1 Helicolenus hilgendorfi
TTCTCCAAACTTACCATGCTCCAAAAGAGGACGTATGGGTAGACGACAAAATATATATTATGTGGACATGAAACGTCAATTTATTGTCTTTGCTTCAGTTTCAGAAGCAGTACCCAGACATCTACAGTCGGCGGTTCCCCTCTTCAGACGGGGAAAACAAGGCCGACATCAAGCCAAAGATTAAACCTCCACTCCTCAACATCATGAAGACCAAAGCTTTCAGCATCAGGAACTGAACTAACCGTACAGGTTGTCCCCATCATAGAAACCACAGTCACTTCCGCTGCACTATAACTGCACTGATAACTAAGAGATCTGGGAAGTTCACCTCTCTTTGCAGCCATTAACTTTTTCTTGTTACATTTGAAATACTGTTATTCCCGTTGTCTCATTCATGTAGTAATGTGAGAGTTAATTCAGGCTGGAAGACTTCTACAGTGTGTGTGTATTAGTGTTGTGTGTGTATGTGTTGGCAGCTGAGTAAGATGAAGGCAAGTAAACTGACAGTTGCTCCTTAGAGGCGTTCACTTTTAATTACTGTGTTCAAATGTGACTTTTTTATGATGCAGTTGTTGTCGTTTTTTTTAAATGTTCTGGGAGTTTGGAGTAAAATAAGTTTTCTTTTCCCCTCACCTGTCTTCTATATTACTAGCTGATACTGAGCTGTTTGTGTGTGCGCATGTGTGCAAGCTTCAGATTGCATTTTGGGAGAAAAAAAACATGCAATTCTAAGATCACTGGTCCATATGGGAATAATCAGATTATAGATTTCTTATTTATATGAATGATGACATTGGGAACAGAGCTAGATATGTATTTCCTTGAGGTGTTTCTTGTAATGTTAACTTTTAATATATTATAGTACTGTTTATAGACTAAACATTTTAGATCATAGAACCTCAAGTTTTGTTTGAAATGATCGTTTGTCGTTGAACACATTTCTCCAAATTTGCATTCTTGTCCGTAGACTCTTTTTCTTTTCTTCCCCCTGTTGCTTTCATTTGTGTGGTGTGCTTTTAAAGTGTTTTTTTTACGGTACTGTTTGGGGTTTTCTCACTGGGGATCTTTTGATTTTCAGGATCTCAGCCTTTTCATGTACAACTCAGTCATTTTTTTAAATGTAGCTCGTCTTTCCCAGTTTCTGTTATTCCTCCTTGTGTGTGTGTGTGTGTGTCTCATCTTGAACCCATCCCTGCTTAGTTTATTGGATAGAGACATGTTTTGCACTGGATTTAGGCTTTGTAAATGGCCAGTAAGCTTAAGCCAATCATCAGAATAGTTAATTTATACATATTTAATACATATTCGATTCCCTAAAGAAGATTTCAGCAGACACCTGTCATATTTTGGCTAAATTGTTGCTACTGCTTATTAATTCAACCTCATGAGGTGTTTTCACAACAACTACAACATTAATCATTTGAAAGCAGTGAAGTGACTATTGGCTGTCCCTGTTGCCTCTAATGAGAGAAGCTAGTGTCGGATGGCATCCATTCATTTCCATGATGGGTGCTAACAGGTATTTAGTGAACAGAAGTGCAACACAAAAATATTTTAAGCTGTTTTTTTTATTTATCTTATATGAAGTATTAGTTCTGCCCTGATATGTTTGTCTATACCTCAGATCGTGTATGTGTGTGTGTATGTGTATGTGTTTCCATATCACTCATTAGCAATGTTTTTGACAAAGACTTTTACAGAGGAGTGTTATATGGTACTCCATGTTTACTATGCAATGTCCTTGGAAATAAATCTGTTCAGCTCTTCTATTTCAACGCCATTGTCCTGTTTCTATGTGTGCCATAAATACTGTACCAGGTGCTAAACATGTGACTGTCATTTTTCCATTTTATTTACCAGCTTTTTTGTTGAGGTATGATGAGCCTCAGGGACTCAAAATAGCTTTAAAGTGCAGTTTGCAGAATGAACACAACAACCAGACAGGTTTTAAAGAGGACCTATTATTGTAATTTTCAGGTGCAGGTATTTGGGGTTTCTACTAGAACATGTTTACATGCTTTAATGTTCAAAAAATGCTTTACTTTTGTCATACCGGCTGTGCTGCAGCACCTCTTTTCACCCTCTGTCTGAAACGCTCTGTTTGAGCCCACCCCACCCCCAAAAAAAGCCCAGTGTGCTCTGATTGGTCAGCTGACACACTCTGTTGTGATTGGTCAACCAATCCAAACTCTTCAGACTCTGACTAGCTTTGTTTGAGGGCATGCGAAACTAGTCCCTAAGCAGGTTTTAGGCAAACGTGTTACTTGGTGACATCACCACGTTACGGAAGAAAAGGCGGGACTTCAAGCAAGGTGTTTCAGGCAGTTCAGTAGCAGTGTTTCTGTGGGAGAGAGTAACTCCCTTTGGTGTGGACTTTGTAACTTTGCAGACCGTTTACATGCAAAGAAAAACTATTTAACACACTAAAGGAAAGAGAAAAAGCATAATAGGGGATCTTTAAGTAAATCCAGTCAAATCCAATTATCTAAACTGCTTATTTGGTAGTAGTTATAATGTTTAACACACCCAAAATGTTTGACTTATGTGTCCATTACACTGTGAAAATGGCTTTCTTGTAAGTCTAGTAGGTCTGCAGGATATTTACTGCACTGTTTGTTTTTCAAATTGATTTTATGAATTTGGTTTATTTTTACTTAATTCCAGCATCACTGTCAGGCCAATTCTTTAACCAAATCTGGCCTTCACGTTGCCGTGAACTGGAATGAGCATATTTATGATCCCCAGAGGATGAACCTTTTCAGTTTTGGGCGTTAATTTAGCTTTCCTCTAGTGCCACCCATTATTTATTACATGATAGATATCCAGCGGCTCAGTTGCCATGTGATTAGATGTGGATGTTCATGGTTCTTCATCCTCACGCGAAAATGTTCACCTAAGATATCCCATATCTCAAATTCTAAATGCTACAAATATTCATCCTCCCCAGAGGTGGAACCCTGCTGATTTTGGTGATCCCATTTCCTTCATTGTGGTGTCATCCCTGCCCAAAAAATGTCCCCTTGCATACAATACATTACTAATACATAACATCATAGGTAGACTGATATTTTGTGAGCACATTGATGCTGATTTGACTTCATGACGGCACTAAATGAAAAGTTAAGGGGTTCATCAAAGTCAGAACAGTTCATACAGAGGTGAACATGAATGTCTGAACCCAATTTTATGGCAATCCACAGAACAGATTTGACATTTCACTCAAAACCACAAATGTCAACCTCATGGTGGCACTACATGAAAAGTCAGGATTGCCAAAGCCTTTCAGATCCATCCTCTGGGGACCATGAATGTTAGTACAAAAGTGCATGGCAATCCATCTGGTAGTTATTTCAGTTTGTTAACATGGACTCGGCAGCAACACAAACACTAGATGACAGATTACTGCTCCTTTTAACCCTTATTAATGCAACCATTCATTTGAATTCACCCTTCTGTTCAACTTTCATGTATCAAAATAATGACAGATGACCAATCATTGTTTCTGTCCCTCCCAGAGAAAACTCTGTTGCTCTTTCTCCTCCCCCAGAGCGCCAATTAAAATAGTTTTGAGTGTTTGTTCGAGGCTGTCTGGAACTAATTAGACAGGATTCCTTCTACACGCATATCCACGTACAAACAACACCAGCGCACTGCTTTTAAAAGCTGACTTTATTGGTTTGACCCACATCGCTGGCCTGTTTGTGAGAGTTTGTGTTCCCAGGTTTACCTTGTTTCAGGGCCCGGAGAACATTCAGCATGTAGCTGACGACCAGACGGCTGAAAGGAGAGGAGACAAAGCTGGCTTGTTCAGCTCTGGGTGAGACCCAAGGAGAAGGAGGAGGAGGAGGGGGAAGAAAAGAGGGAGCAGGGGAGCAAAAGGCATGAAAGGGAAATGGGAGAAGGGAGATTCTGAGGAAAAGAGGATGGATGGGGGAGGCAAGGAAGGAGGGGAGAAAAGGAGAGAAGGGGGTGGAGGAGAGGAAAGAGGGAGGAGGGGGCCTCCAGTTTCCATCTCTCACCACAGGATCTGTGTGTGGTTTAAATGCAAGCCGGAGTCTCTTTCTGCACACTACTTGTGTGCAAGTGTGTGAGGAACATACAGCAGCATGGCCAGCCGCCGGTGAGTGAAACCTTCTCTGTCTTTTCTCAAATGGTTTTGCATGTTTGAAGATAAAAAAGTTAAAGACTTGAAGGTTCAAATGTATTGGTTCTCAGGAATGAAATGAGAGAAAGCAGCTTGTAGACGCCACTCAGTGACGTTTGTTGTTTTCTTTGTAAGAGAAAAAGATTTGAGAGTGAGTCAACTATGTAAAGTTTTCCACTAGATTTTCTTCAACGGGAGGGGGAAAATAGAACAAAACTCAAAAATGAAGAAGGAAAGATTCCCAAAAGAAGTGATTACTGCAGCAGTGAGATGCCCAGTAAAACCTTGAAAAGATTGGAAAAAACATCTCTGTTAAATAACTGAGGGAAAGCTGCAGTCTTTGCACTCCTCAGATCTTGGTTTTATGTTTACTGGTGTAGTTTGTCAGGTCTAATGTCAAAATAAGGGTCAGGTTTACTGGATGCAAAAGTCCCATAACCTAAGTAATTATTATTTAGAAGGATGTTATAGATAGATAGATAGATGGATAGATAGATAGATAGATAGATAGATAGATAGATAGATAGATAGATAGATATGAAGTAAAGAGAGTTAGTGGTCCAAGGGAAAAGAAAGTGATTAGAAGAATGCTTCACCCACAAAATGACCATTTGTATATCAATTACTCACCCCGTGTGACCTTGAATTCTTGAAGAAAACTTCTCGCATGCCTCAACGGTGAACGAAAAATCAAAAAACTGAGAAAGGTCTCAATGAATTGAAGTAAAGGGGGGCGGCAAAACTATATCACAGCATCTGTTTACAAACTCGCACACAACTCGTGCAGTATAACAAGTATCAGTCATCCAGTCGTATGCTAAGTGCCCAACACATGCATCTTCACTAAAAACCTAACTATTTAAAGCAATTCTGACTCATCCGGACTTGCACTGACGAGTTACACAAGCATGAAACTGTATATGCGGAAGGGTTTTAATTATCTGCATCACCTCAACCCCATCGCTGTACCCGATTTGACTGTTATCAGGCCATTAAATAGGCATTATCAGTCGCTATAAGCACTATAGATGTGGCTCAATAGGGGCCTCCTATAGGTCTACTACACTGTAAAAGGGAAAGCAAACCTTAAAAGCAACACAGTCTAACATGTTGTAAAACTGAATGAAACGTTCGTATGTGAAACACAAACAAAAAGGCTTTCTTTAAGTTTAGGCAACAAAACCACTTTGTTAAGTTTAGGGAAAAACACATGTTTTAGCTTAAAATAATTAAGTTTCAAAAGTGAAAGTAATAATAATACCAGATAATGCCTATTTGATAGCCTGACATACAGCACGAAAGAAACCCAGTCTTTATTAAAACCAGTTTTCTGACTTGATCATGTTGTGGAATTGCTCCTCAAATTTTATGTTTTCATTTTCCTCTCCAGGGTGGAGCATCCTGCCGCAGGCTACAAGAAGATCTTTGAGACAGTGGAGGAGCTGAACGAACCTATACCTGCTGAGATCAGTGGTAGGGAAGACAGCCGGCTATTCAATGTGTTCTGGGCATTTTGCCTTTATTTCAAAGTTAACAGTAGAAGTTACCTATAGGAGCGTTATTTAACCTCCTTCTTGACAAGCTAGTATGACATGACATCCTTATTGTTTTTCAGTTTCAAATTATGCCAGTATCTTCACTCTAGCTTTAAAACTGAGCCCGCTACAACCTAAAAATCACAAGTTGCGTTAAAACGTTAAAGAAATTTGTGGTGTTAAAACAAATTTGCGTTAACTTTGACAGCCCTACAACACATTAATAATGACATTACTAACTTGCAATGTGTGTGTGTGTGTGTGCGTGCGTGCGTTTGCAGGTGTTATACCGTCATGGCTTGGCGGCAGTCTTCTCAGGATGGGTCCAGGTCTTTTCGAGGTTGGAGACATACCTTTCAACCACCTGTTTGATGGACAGGCTCTCATGCACAAGTTTGACCTGAAGGACGGTCAGGTGACCTACTACAGGAAGTAAGAAAACACACTTGTTTTGTTGTCTTATTTGGTCTTTATCTCTCCTGTGCCTCTTTCTGTGACGCAACACTGTTTTGAAAAGTTCTTCATAAGTGAAGTTTTCTTGTGAAGTTGTTTTTGGCATGGTTCTGGATCTACGTGGGCGTCCGGGAATTTTTAAGGGATTTCTTAACATTGCCATTTATTTTCTCTTATTATTTTGATGCAGATCCAGATGCAGATATTTTATGACATCTGATTGTTGTTAGTGCAGGGAGGTACGCAGTTCATGCTGTGCAACTGAGGAAAAGAGCTGACAGTAAATTCATCCAAACTGGAACGTTGCAAAAACAGAAACAAAACAATACTCAGCTGCAGACCAGAAAAATCCTGCATCCCCATCCAATAGTTTTGTCGACTGAGCAGAAACAGTTTTATGGAATTCAAAATTGTCAGTTTGATTGCTGTTAATAGACCATAAATATCTTGTGACTTTATGGTTCTCTGACACATGACATGTGTAATCTCTCTGCTCAGGTTCCTCAGGACGGATGCGTATGTTCGTGCCATGGCTGAAAACAGAGTAGTCATCACTGAGTTGGGAACAGCAGCCTACCCAGACCCCTGCAAAAACATCTTCTCCAGGTAACCCACAAACCCAAATACTGTAGGTGCTTTGCTTAAAGTGGCAGTAGGCAGAATATTTTTGGCATTGTTGGGCAAAAATTCCATTATAACCTTTCAGCATATTGTAATTCAAGTGCTCTGAGAGAAAACTAGACTTCTGCACCTCCTCATGGCTCTGTTTTCAGGCTTTAGAAAATCTAGCCCGTGACGGGAGACTTTGGCCAATCACAGGTCATTTCAGAGAGAGAGCGTTCCTATTGGCTATTCTAGAAATGCAGATGCGCATACACGTGTCTTCAGATAGTGAAAGCCTGATTCAACGGCAGATACATCCTGCAGGAAAAGTTGCTATTCCCGCATTGGCAACAGCTGCCTACACTGCAAAGTAACCCAAAAAAGGAAGCATTTCAGAGATGGAGAGAAAATGTTTTTAATAGTTTAGCTATGGCTACGGTAGCTACGGTAGTAACTCGGGGACATATTATTTTCTCTCCATCTCTGTAATAGTTTAGTCTTCTGCGTGAGCTCACCACTGCTTCGCGTCGGGGTCGTGCATTGCCCTGTCGTTTTTTTTCCGCAACAATGACCGGCTCGCTGTACATTATCCCTTATGTCCCAAAGTATTGACGTCCTGTAATATTATTATTATTACACTGCATTACTCATATGAAACCGTTTAACTGAAACTCACGTTTCCTTGGATATCAACTTTCTTTATTTCTGTGTAGATTCTTTACTTACTTCAGAGGCATCGAGGTGACCGACAACTGCCCCGTGAACGTTTATCCAATCGGCGAGGACTTCTACGCCGTCACAGAGACCAATTACATCACTAAGGTTGATCCGGATTCGCTGGAGACTTTAAAGAAGGTGAGCTGATTGGTTTACATTATTACTGAATATTTGGACTTGCAGACAGGATTACACGGATGAAGAATGTAATTTTTCCAAATAGTTTCCCTATTTAGGTACCAGGGTTACATCTTAATTATTACCATTTCAGTTCGAAGACAAGAAGTGTTTTTGTTGTTGTTGTTGTTGTTGTTGTTTTTTCAGTAATTATAACAAGTAATGTTGTTTATGTAATTGATTACACAATTAAAAATGTCGCTGATTTAAAAATGCTATTAACATCTTTACGATAGATGTTTGATCCGGCAAACTGATGACACTGACTCTTTACCGGTCTGATTCTTTCTCGTATTCATTCCCTGTCTTGTGTGCATGTATTTATATTAGGTGGACCTGTGTAAGTACCTCTCAGTGAATGGGGTGACTGCCCACCCCCACATTGACACAGATGGTACAGTCTATAACATCGGCAACTGCTTTGGCAAGAACATGAGTCTGGCTTACAACGTTGTCAAGATCCCACCTTCTCAGAAAGGTGACTTTTTATCCAAATGTAAACTGTCAGCGAACTGAATATCAAATAGTGATATTTAATTGATTTTTTCCATTATGAACTGGACCAAGTTGGACATAATGGCATGCACACACTAACAATATTAATATCACTGTGTGTTTCCAGACAAGTCAGATCCCCTGGAGAAAGCCCAGGTCATTGTTCAACTACCCAGCAGTGAAAGGTTAAAACCCTCCTACGTACACAGGTACATTTTCTCACAATGAATACAAAGTACGCAGAATCTGCATTTGCATTTTTACTTGTTTTGCCCAAACCATCCAAAAAAACTCATCGTTTGTGTCTGTGACCCCTCAAGAAGTTGCCACTGCTGCTAATGAATGTGCATCTGTCTATCTCTCTGCTCGTCTGTCTGTAGTTTCGGTATGACGGACAACTATTTTGTGTTTGTGGAGCAGCCGGTGAAGATCAACCTGCTCAAGTTCCTGTCGGCTTGGAGCGTCAGAGGAGCCACATACATGGACTGCTTTGAATCCAACGACAGCATGGGGGTAGGCCGGGGGCGGGGCTAGAGGGTGATAGGCTTGTCAGTATCATGGATGGATTATAGACCCAGAGGCCCCTGGACCAGAACGTCTGTATGAAGTGACTGTTAACATTTGTAACATTAATACAACCAAAAACAGACGCAAAACAACACAAAAAAACAGAGAGATGCAAAAAGACAAAAAACAAACACAAAACAACCCCCAAAAAATCCCAAAACAACCCAAAAAAAACATAAAGAGATGCAAAACGACACAAAAAGAAACACAAAAGGACCAAAAAGAGATGAAAACGACACAAAAAAGATGATGCTAAACAACAAAAATCATACACAAATCAACCAAAAAGAAACGCAAAACGACCAAAAAAACATAAAGAGAAGCCAAATGCCAAAAAGAAACACAAAACAACCAAAAAGAAATGCAAAACTACCAGAAATAAATATAGAGAGATGCAAAACGACACAAAAAAAATGAAGAGATGCCAATGACAAAAAAGAGACACAAAACAACCAAGAAGAAATGCAAAACGACTAAAATCGAATATATGGACAGGCAAAACGGCAACAAAAGAAACACAGAAGGACCAAAAAGAGACACAAAATGACACAAAAAAACAAAGAGATGCAAAACAACAAAAACAAAAAAACAAAAAGAAATGCAAAACGACCAAAGATAAGCATAAAGAAAGTCAAAACGGTAAAAAAGAAACACAAAAAGAGACAAAACAACCAAGAAGAGATGCAAAACAACAAATAAATGACCACAAAGAGACACATATCAACCACAAAGAGACACATATCAACCACAAAGAGACACATATCAACCACAAAGAGACACATATCAACTGCAAAGAGACACATATCAACCACAAAGAGACACATATCAACCACAAAAAGACACATATCAACTGCAAAGAGGCACAAAACAGACACACAACAACCACCTTTTACATGTCTGTGTCCAGGAGCCCATTGTTTTATAATCTGTCTATGGATGCAGCCTATTTGGAGTTGCAAATAGCAGTTACTTTATATGGTGTTTGTTTATTACACTGTATAAACGGTGTAACTGTTAACAATGTGCAGTTTATTATTGCCAAGAAAGATTTTTAATTTGAGTCTTATCACATTTTTACTACCTTTGTTTGAATCTGTGCCTCAGACATGGTTCCACCTGGCCACTAAGGAGCCAGCAGATTATCTGAGCAGCAACAAATTCAGAACGTCAGCTTTCAACATCTTTCACCACATTAACGCCTACGAGGAGGAGGGATTCATCGTGGTCGACCTCTGCACGTGGAAGGGGTGAGCATGACCCTGAGTGTCTGTGTGATTGTTTTACGAACAGTGTAATTGTCTCATCCTGACACCTCTCCATTTTTCCGCAGTCATGACTTTGTGTATAACTACCTGTACCTGGCCAACATAAAGGAGGAATGGGAGGAAGTGAAGAGAGCAGCGATGACAGCTCCTCAGCCTGAGGTCAGACGATACGTACTGCCACTGGATATACATAGGGTGAGTGCACACACACACACACACACATTTGTTTTATCCCCACTAATTTCTTTAACGCATTAACGCAACTTTTTAGGTTATAGCAGGTTTAGCTTTAAAGCTAGAGTGAAGATACTGGTATCATATGAATCTAGAAACCTGACCTCTGACCTCAAGATATGTGAATGAAAATGGGTTCTATGGGTACCCACGAGTCTCCCCCTTTACAGACATGCCCACTTTATGATAATCACATGCAGTTTGGGGCAAGTCATAGTCCAGTCAGCACACTGACACACTGACAGCTGTTGTTGCCTGTTCGGCTTGAGTTTGCCATGTTATGATTTGAGCATATTTTTTATGCTACATGCAGTACCTGTGAGGGTTTCTGGACAATATTTGTCATTGTTTTGTGTTGTTTATTGATTTCCTATAATAAAAATATGCATATATTTGCATAAAGCAACCATATTTGCCCACTCCCATGTTGATAAGAGTATTAAATACTTTACAAATCTCCCTTTAAGGTACATTTTGAACAGATAAAAAATGTGCGATTAATCACGATTAAATATTTTAATTGATTGACAGCCTTAGTATATACTGGTTATATTGTATAGCATTCTTTATGAGCTTTTATTTTGAAATGTCTGTGTTTGAGGTCTTTCTCTTTTCCTAAACTAGTCATAAGACATATATTTCTTTTTCATCATAACAAAGCTAATCCATCCATGTGTGTGTTTGGGATTTCAGGAGGAGCAGGGAAAGAATCTGGTGTCTCTGTCCTACACTACAGCAACCGCTGTTCTTCGCAGTGATGGCACCGTCTGGCTCGAACCTGAAGTCCTCTTTTCTGGACCAAGACAGGGTAACAACACACACACACACACACACACACACACTCACACACTGGTCACTTTCACATGTCATGCAAAATGATTCATATAATAATAGATCAACTCAAAGCAGAAAGATTGTACATTTCACATCAGTGTGATGGTTTTAAGTTGAGCTCGAAGGTTCATTCTTGACCTTGGAAACAGCAACTTTGAGGTCCATACTACTTACCGAAGCTTACAACCAAGCTTTTTTTTTGGGTAACACTTCATTTTACAGGTTCACAAATTTCATGGCAATTAGGTAATAATTAGCACATAGCGTAATTGAAATTTCTTTGGAATTACTGTCAAATTACCTCAATATTTACCTTAAATTGATCGAAAATTATTTTATTATACTACAAACTTTTGAATGGTAGTGTA
>CAKALG010020634.1:0-10042 GCA_916700815.1 Helicolenus hilgendorfi
TAGGAGGGGGTCCTCACCGCCCCCCCGTCTAGCCAAATGACCACCATCTTTCACGCCAAAGAGAGGCCGGAGGCGTCTCCGATAATGCCCGTCTGAAATCTGTCCAGAAATTCATTGGCTCCTATAATAATGAACTGCATTTTTTTTTTTTTTTTATGTCCTCCTCTTCTGTGGATATTCGGTGTCACCATTGTGCCAAAGACAAAGAAAACTATTACAGGTGATTCGGTTACGTAGCAGAAACTCTTTCCTCGCATCCTTTTAGCGCTTTGTATTCATCTGCTATTTACGCCTGTGTGTGTGTGTGTGTGTGTGCGCACTCAGAGATCGTGCTGTTTATAATTTGATGGTTTACCGACCACATATTGATTTGCTGGCTGTTGTTTTGCTGCTGGAGAGCTCGAGGCTGCACGCCACGTTTCTGCTTCTGTAAGTCCAAAACATTTTATTACTCTGAGTATTAACATTGGTATCAATTCTTCAACATCTTCATCATTCGTCCTGTTATAACCACATTGAAATGCGTGCGAAACATGCATATAAGAGGCAAAGACACTATCTACATAAGCAGCAACATGCCCGGAAGTCACATCGATACTCTGCCTAGGTTTCCTATTTCTATTTCTTTGCTCTTCCACAGACCTTTTACATCATTTAAATCAAATCTATCTCCTGCACTACTGCGTGACATCTCTCTGACCTTGCCGGAGAAGAGAGAAGAGAGGAGGCATTATCACCTATCACCTCTCTGATAATGGAATTCCCTGGTCCTTGCATCCATTTCCTCTTCAAGGATTTGTGTGTGATATAGCACTGTTAGTCCTGCGCTGTGTATATTTAGTCCATGGATTATGGGCGTAAGCGCAGAAGCATGTTGGAGGCATGTATCATTCATAGTGGCTCAAGGTGAACAAGGTGTGGAAGGCAGACTGGAGTGTGATCTTTATGTTCCCAGGTCTTCATCTGTACAACGCCACCACATGTTTTTCCATAGGTTCAGGTGATAAGAGATAATGGAAGTCGGCAGTAGAGGCCGTGGATTACATCTTGATGAAATTGGAAGTAATGGCAAAAACAAAATGAATACAGTGGGTGTAAGTGTTGGACTGAAAAGCATCACTTTGGAGAGACTTTTATGTGCCTCAATAACGTCAGCTCTCTCCCAATTAGTTTTACTGTACACATTTCTGCATCTCTATATCATTACCAATCTCACTGAACACAAACTTTCTTGCTGATGGAACACCAGACAAATATTGAGAGCCTTTTCATACAACACTCATTTTCACGCCAACCAAATGCACCCATTGGCTCCACTCTAATGGCTTTGCTTTTGCCAGTAATATAGGAGACGCTCTTCTCCTACCCCTGATTGTCAAGTGTGGCCATTGTGTGTGTCATTATGGTTGCTCTGTTTTATGGGCAGCAGCGAGGAGATGGAGGAGCTATGGATTCACAGAGCGCTTAATGTTTGTGTTAATGACCAGTCACAGCTAGCTGAGCTGGAGGAGAGAGGGCGGAGGAGAGAAAAGAGACAGAGTGATGGATAAAAGAAAAATACAAGAGCGGAAAGGAATCAAGGGGAAGGATGGGGTGGTGGGGGTAATATATTCAGACTGATGCTCCCCTTCCCACAGCCTCAGCTCGCTGCCATCAAGCCATCGATACTATGCCCTCATAAAGGCCATTCATCACATTGATCTCCTGCCATTACCTTCAAAGGCTAAAATAACACAGAGCGGCTCAGATGGCCACAGTCGAGCTCTAGAGGACCGTAGCGTCCAACAGTGAGCCGGGGACAAGCAGAGCCCCAATCACAGAGCTGAGAGTAACCTGTCAGAACACGGATTCAACACCTGTGGACAATAACAGGAGAAATGGACTGGACTAATGAGTCATTTAGGGCAAGCATGGTGGGAACGGAACAGGAGCTACCGCACACATGCTGCAAGATTACAGTCATGCTTGATAGTGATATAACAAAAGCTATGGAGATGAGGTCTGGCCTGAGAATAATACAAAAGGTCACATAGCCTGTTTCCACCACATTAACCAGGGAGTTTTTCAGGATTGTTTTTAGGAGCTCAAGAATTTTACTTGCTTTTCAACTCTAGGAACCTAGATCTTAATGTGGTTCCTGGGCCATACTTCCTGTTCCCCAAAAGTCCCTGCACTGGGGGTTGTATTTTCTAATAGGCAAGGACCAAATTGTGCAGAGGTGACCATTGCTGACTGGTCAAACATAAGCCTAAAAGCTACTACAACTTGTTTACAGCAGTCACTCACACAGAAATCAGCAGTGGGTGCTAGTAGTACTTCCTGAGAGCCTCCTTGCCGGTTGGAGATATGTAACCATGGTAACCCGTGCCAACCTCAGTTGACCAAAACGACAGTTTGTGAGAATCAAAGTCTGAATTAATTTAAAACATATATTACGCCTAGCAAAGTGAAATCTTATATTACAATTAAACTGAAGCGTTGATGATTATTACCGAGCTGTCCGTTAACGTCCGTTATGAACAATGTCGTCACTAATACATTACATTGTGGGATATTTATGCCAACGTAGTGTCCAGCATTGCATACTGTAATATTTCACCGGAAATAGTATGCAATTCACATACTATTGGTTTTCATACTAAGGTTTCAGACATTCTAAAATATCTCACATACTGTTTTTGCTTACTTAATAGCATGTTAGTATGGAATTTCGGACACAACCTTTGACTCTAAATGGTACCAAAACTTACTAAATGAACATCATGCTGTATTGAAGAAGACTTGAAACTAGCGATTGAGACCATAAACTCATGTTTACAACGTTTACTGAGGTAATAAATCAAGTGAGAAGTAGGGGTTAATTCCTCATAGGCTTCTATACAACCAGACTTCTTTTTACAACCAGAGGAGTCGCCCCCTGCTGGCTATCAGAAAGAATGCAAGTTTAAGGCACTTCGGCATTGACTTCACTTCTCAGACCCCGGAGGTTTCCCCCTGGAGAAGAGAACACTCTTCTTACCAGAAAACACACAGCAGTAGATAACAAAGAATGACGGGGACTCTGAGTTGTTGTTTTGTCACATGAAAACAATGTGTCTCAAAAAAGCTGTTGCTTTCCATTATGGGTAATTTACCTAATCTCCAATGTTCTTTAGATGCTGTGAAAAAGGAAACAAGAGTGCGCAAAAAGGATCTTTATTTCCCAATTTAGTTCACGAGTTTTGTTCCTGGGGCTTTTTTTCCAGGGACTATTTGGTGGAAGGAGGCCAATGGTTGCCACAAAATGAAATTCGGGAATAAAGTACAGTAAGAGCACTACAGCTTCTGTCCTGATGTACTGTAACTCTACCCTCAAACCAGCCAAAACACTTGGCAGCAATTGGTTTGGTTGTGGCCCAGGCTTAACTACACATACATAAAGACGGCTCTTGACTACTTTAAGCTCATAATTCAACAGCAATCAATCCACACGAGATGGAGCCTTGAATAGAGAAGCATCTATTGGGCTGATCTTTAACCTCCAGTCTGCTGTCTGATTCTCAGTGGAGTCTCACTCACTCACTGCTTTTCCAATCCATCAGCACCAGTTAATACAGCTATACACGCTCCGACATACTGAACACAGATGGATGATGAGCAGCTCAGAGCATTTCCACATTTAAAGCTTCCTCAGCCTAGAAAAGGTCTACAAAATGCCACCGCAAATAGCAGATGAGCGCCGGGAAACTGTTTCTTGAACGGCCATCAAAAGTGCCATTATTCAGTCTGACGATGGGCTTTTACAGCAAGACCGAAGGCAAGAGGTGTACTAAATAGAAGACAGCAATGGCCAAATGTAACCGCTCCACCGCCATCTCCTCAACTCTGTCCCAGACTACGCTCCGCTGGTGCTGTTTACAACTGAATGATTTGTGTCCTTTTCAGTTAAAGCACTCAACTTTGAGCAAAGAGAAAGTCAGTACGAGAGGTTGCTTCATTTTTTTTACGTGATCCCCAAAGGATTCTTGGACTAGATTGTGTTTATACAGTGTTTCCACCAACAGTATGGCTAGGGGTGTTGGGTAACCCCAAGAGAAATGGCTGGCACATTTGTGAGCACTTTCTACCCAATACTTGTCTGTTCATCTATCAATGCAGGACTAAAACATGTGGGTGGAGGCAAGCAGGAGATTGCTTTTCATACTACAGGCTTAGGATGGACATTTCAATAATGAACCTATTTGTTATTCATGACAACACAGCATTGCACTGAGGCAGGGAAAGTATACCTTCATAGAATCCATTTTTTTAATAATTAGGCATGAATAAATCAGCATTTAAAGAGCTGGCTTTTGATAAAAGGAGAGAAGAAAAGAAAAAGGAAGGGCGCACATGCAGGTGAGATTCACATTGACATATTTGTAAAGGCCAAGGTCTCAGAAGGACAGTGGATTATAGCTGGACATGAAAAGCTGAGATAGGGATTGAACTCTTTATGCCCCTGCTGAAAGATGCTCTTCTCATTTTGCAAAGCTCACCGCCGACGGTAATCACAAGACAGACAGCTTTTTCTTTCCAAAGGCTACTTCGAATAACCCTGACTTAATGAGGATATTTGCATTTCAACCTTTGGGTCCGTTCCTTGAAAACGAAAGAATGGCCACGTCATGTAAAGCAACAGTTGGTTTACTTTGGTAACAAACACTGCAGCCACATTTACTCACATCTTCTATAAGACACATGCTCGTCTCGTAAATTCACATATTTGTGAAAGCTACGCTTCGGCCTCCACCTCACTCACACACACACACACACACACACACACACACACACACACACACACACACACACACACACACACAAAATCAGACTACAGCCTCTAAAATATGCGGCGGCATGATTGCTATTATCATTTCTGATCAGCTGTGTTATTGAATGAGGGCTGCTGTCAGGCCAGTTGCATGGGAATGATTATTTTGCGGGGCATCTGTGGCCTAGTTCCGCCTGGCTGGATGTGATGGATGGGGAGGAAATGGTGATGTCTGAAACACTCCCAGTCCTGCCAGATCTCAGCCACTCTATAATTACAGTCACACAGTTTGACTGAGCCCAAATAGAACTCTGTCTGTCTGCGTCAGAATGAAGCACGATGAAGATCTGCTCTCCGGCCACGCCCATGCCCCCGATCAATACGTTTATTGAACTGAGGTGTTAGGCAAGTAAACTCATCTTGCTGTAGCTGAGCATAAACAAAAACTATCCAATGCTTTTTTTTTGTCTTGTTGGCACAGGTTGCTTTCATACCAAACTTCATGAGAAATGTGCTGTGTTGACATATTATTTGCAATTTGGTCTACACACTCCCAAATGTCTTTGATATGCCTTTTTTCTTAGATCCTGTAACAGATGCACATAATGTGGCGTCACGCTGCGCCATTCAAGTGAACAATCCACTTGGGCGCCTCGCTCTCCCACTCCTCCATCCAACTTTTGTACTATCATTATTAACACTCGCATTTTCAATTACGTGCTGGTTGCTTTGAAGCGGATATGCTGGGCTGAAGATGTTTTTAGATCTAGCTGCTAGTAAACACAACCCTCTTAGATGTTACAGTAGTAGTTAGTCACTCAATGCAGCTTCTAGTGTTCACTTGGAAGACAGCATTAAAATGAACACAAATGCTCTTTTTCTCACCCAAGAAGAATGGCATTTAAATGTTAACAGCAGGCAATTTACCCTCATCATTCCTACAGAAGATTTAAAATGTGGAGATGTAATTATTAACACAAACATAATTTACAGAGACTGGTGGGCGGTGGAGCTTTTACAAGGTTGCTTGGCGTACAGTAGTAGGTGGGAAAAAACAGAAACAAGAGAATTATACAGCAGCTGATGTTTAAAATAGAAGGAAATGTGTACTTGATAACTTCTGTTCAATACAAATGAACAATATTTGCCATTGAAAAATGTAGTTATGAAAACAACTGCTTAAATTATGGCCAAAAGACTCTAAACTATGAACATACTGTATTTATTCTACCACACGTTTTCAACGAGGTTTTGTCAAGGCCATTTGGCATTCGATACCACCGCACAAGGCACCCTTTAGCGCCAGAATGAACCGCACCGTGCGTTCCACTAACTACAATGTAAACCCATCCGCAGCAACAGTAGACACACAGAGAAAGTGTGCCGGGAGTGGCTGTGGTGACTTAGTTTAAACGGCAAAAAACACACTAAGGGCGGGCGGGCTGGGAGGTGGATGGGTCCAAAAAAACACAAGTCTTTCATCCAGGAGACCGCTGTTCATGTCCTGTGAGTTAAGTTTCAGTATCACGTTACAATCAGCTGTTTGTTTGTGTCCCGTGTTCACAACGTTCAGTTTCATTCATAGTAGTTTTAAGCCAAACCATGTTGTTCATTCCTAAACCTAATCAATCGTGGTTCTGTTGGCTAAATCTAAAGTGACGGCAAGGGGTGTAACAAAGCGGCAGTATGTGACGAGTTGAGATGAGAATGTGTTGCCATTTCATAGACAGTAGTGGAAACCGCTTATAGTGATCACATCTGTCAAGGTCAAATTGATCACTATAAGCAGATGATTATTATAAACAAATTTGTGTCCTTGTGCTGAGGATCCGGTCGGCAGAGTTTCACTTTGGGGGCATTATGTGACGAGGCATTATCAATCCACTTGATGAGGGCAGCTTTAGCTTCAAACAGGTGCTTTCCCAGTGCGCATTCATTTTTTATTCAGAGAAAATTACTTTTTTTTCCATGTCATGATATCAGTGTGCACGCAGCACAGGCATCCAGCCGGAAAGCAGACAGTCTGCGAGGCAAAGTATTACGGGAGTAAAGTAAAAAAAAAATTAAATTAATATTAGTCTAACGTAGTTTTAAAATGTTTTTCCCTATGTTGTCATGTATGAAAAGACCCAAAATGAACACTGTAAGCAGACTACTTGATTAGTATAAGCAAATTATTCAGCACCATTTGTATGGGAATGATTCATATAAGCGGTTGATCACTGTAACCGTGATCACTATAAGCAGTTTCCACTGTATTGTGGCATCAACATGGACATTTTCAACTATAGTCATAAATGCCAGCTGTCTCCAATTATTAATTTTGACTGCTGAAAAAAAGGAAAGTGGTAATTTGTGCAGGTCTGTGTGGAATAAGCATAAAACTGATGAAAGAATTTCAGATCTTTACACATCATCATGTTATGACTGAATGAGTAAGCCTAGAAATAAACCAGTGAAAGTTTTGGGAAAGCTTCATAAACTCAACAAGGTGTTTTAAAGGAAAAAAACAGGGTTAAAGGGATAGTTTGGGTGTTTGGGTCTTTAATGTAATTGTGTTGAAAGAGAAAACTGTTTCCTGAGGACTTTAATCTCGAGATGACCCGGTAACTCCCACTCAGGTACCTTTAGAGAAACCACGCAGCTGACGGAGCCTCAGCAGGGCTTTCAGTTTCCAGAAGCAACATTACCTTGAGTCACCCTGTGTAAAAGGTTCTAAAGCTGTGTTGGAATCAGATAGCCTCAACCTTATAGATCTATTTTGTAGGATGATAAGGAGGACGACTAAGTGATTCACCAGGACTTTGTGTAAATATAGAAGTTGGAGATGTGCCCTGACACACCAGCAGGTATGTAAAGAGAAGGAAAGGGAAAAATGTAAAATCGGAAGACGAAGGGCAAGAGATAGAGAAATCCACGGATGGAGCAGACAGAAAAGAGTTTAAATTATTCAGAGGATGAGAGGTATACAAATGATGAACACAAATGAAATGTTTTTAACAAGGAATAAAGGGAGTGAGAGAAACGCAGAAAGGGAGTGAAAGTGTGAAAGCTGTCGCTCTGCAGGATCCCTGGCCCCCTATGGCCCAAGGCGAGGCCATTTAGGAACAAACCACAAAGAACGTGTCAGCAGGGGACAGGAGAATGGCAAGGTATCAAGGCTTTTGGGTGCAAAAGGGGCCCCTGCCTGTCTAAGTGTGCGTGTGTGTGTGTATATAAAACCCTGCAAAGCATGACACCTGACAGCCCTATCCTCCAGACACAAAGACATGGAGAGGGAGCGAGGGTGGGGGAGTGTTGGTTAGGTAAAGATAGAGCAAAAAGGGAGTCTGAGCTTTGAGACAGACAAGCTGCAGTAAAGAAAAGCAGAAGACACGGAGACAGTCAGTGCTGGTAAAAAGATGGAGGAGAAGAGGATTTAGTGCTATTTCTGCCTGCTCTGTAGGACTGCTGAAATAGCAGGTATACCGCAGGTAGAAACACAATCACTCCCACACACATAAGTCAGCCTCCAGCCACTCCTTCGCACTCCTCCAAATTCATGCCAAATTAAAGATAGAGTCACTTCTCCTTTCTTTTTTTGCCCTAGTTCTATCACTTTGTTCTTTTATTTATTCTTTGACGAAAAAAATTGTCTTTGGCTCCTTATACATCCAAGAGAATACGTGCATGTGAAATATGGAGGGGAAATCCACAGGAAGGAAGAAAGGAGGAAAAAAGGTAGAAGTGGCACACAGTTGCAAACCAGCCTGATTTAGCTTGTAACTTCATTCTGTTTGTGTTGGCCGCATACTGTAATGTTCTGCAGTCTGTAACTATAGATGCTGCTGTCTTAGCAAATGACTCAGAATGTAAATGAAAACTTACCCACAAAAAACAAATGTTTACAGCTAAAATATGATATGGGAGTGGTTCTACAGAAAACACAGACTAACAAAATTGCATACAAACACGGAGCCGCACACGCAAACACAGAGGGAAAAGCCATGGGTGCATTGTGATCCAAGCGATTCGTTGTCTTACTAGTCTGGTCTTCATGCTGAGCAGAGATGTCTGAGCTCAGAGCAAATTCAGCGGCCTGGCTATACACACCTAAATCACGCTCAATAACGAAAATGAAACAGGTCTCCCACTGACAATGACACGGCCGTGTGTGAGTGTGTACGTGTTTGCACAAATATGCACGTACGCTCAATTTCATTTGATCCGTAACTCATTCTTGAAGAGTTTATACGGAGTTTATGTGTGAATGTGTGCATCTGTGCATGTCTAGGTAAATTCTTATACACGTGTTCAGTTTCCATCAGTTTGCGTGTGTGTCTGTGCTTGTGTGTATGTGTCTGTGCTTGTGTGTGTGTGTGTGTGTGTGTGTGTGTGTGCTTGTAATGAAGGCACTCTTCTCACCTGGCCGCTGAAGCGCAGCCGGCATGACTCACTGTCGTTTTTCTCCTCTCATTCCATTTCAGCTCGGGCTCTGCAGGTTCAGAGTTCACCTCCATCCCTCTCTCTTTCTCTTTCTCTTTCTCACTCCTTCTCACACGTTGTCCTTTTTTTCCCTCTCCATTTCTCTCAGACTCTTATCATCTACATTCGATCAGCCTCGTCCTCCTTCTTCTCTGTACCTTGAGCTCTTTTTCCTCACTTTACTTTTCCCTCTCCCTTATGCCCGTTGAGCCACGGCCTGTCTGTCTGTCTGTCTATCAGGATATGAATAATTGAGGTGTACTGAGTCTGGTCAGCAGATGGTGAGATGGCTGTTATGGATCTATCTGTGCTCTTTAGGAATCGCTGAGTGTACGCTGACACCTGTCCAGTTAAGGCCCACAGGAGCTTTACTTAAGCTCAGGCAGGGCATGCCCCAAAAACGCAGCACCTGCTCTTGTGCACGCTCGCATATGCAGGTGAAGATATGCAACAGCGAACTTGTTCACTTGAAAATATGCCTGAGCACACATGAGCCCACGAGTGGAAACACAAGGGAGTGTAAATACAAACAAACATGTCAGGCTGAGATCCATTCTGTCTCCATCTCTTGTTGTGCACCTGCTACAACCAAAGGACAGAGGGATTTCTCTAAAATCTCCCCACGCCTTTTCCTGTCCGTTGTGTCCCCCCAGCATTTATCCTCCACACCCCTCTCTCTGCTCACTCGGCCCACTCTTGATCCCTCTTCTCCCCAAGCGCCTTATAACCACACCAACCTGCTCTGTTTCTACACGCTTGACAGCACCCACAGCCTCTGTCAGCACAGCC
>CAKALG010020638.1:0-20384 GCA_916700815.1 Helicolenus hilgendorfi
AAAACAATTATTTATTTATTTATGACTAAATTTAACAGGATGTCACACACGCAAACACCAAACACACACACATAAGCTGGTATGCATGAGGTTTACAGGGCAAATATAATAAAGTATTCAATTACATGATATTCTATAGAACAAGACAGCTCACTCAGTTATTGGCATTGTTAATGTTAATCCTAACATCTGTGCTTTTTATCTGAGAATGTTTGCTATTTTAAACTCTAATATGTTTTTTGTTAAGATAGATATAAATAGACTAAATATGATGATGACAAATGATGAGCAATGGATGGTGTCACCATCAATATGGTGATAATCTTGCATCAGATGATTTTTTTTTGTGCTGCTGCTCAGTTGTACTAGGGGGCAGCTCGCAGATGTGACTGTGAGTAACCGTGTGAGTGGGAAGCAGGGCATTGCTGGAAAATAACGTTAATGCTCATGAGACCTTCTCTAAATATTTGCAGGCTAAATACTTTGAGATGTTTTTATGACTCTTTGAATGCTCTGACATTAATTCCCGAAAGTGACCACTATATGAACTGTGTGTGACAGAGAGAGACCGGCAGACAGATAAAATGCTCCTTGGCATAGATTCTAATTCTCTAGTGGTCCAAAGTCTCCCATTGGTATTGAGCTGGGTTAAGATTTGGAAACTGAGAAGGCCACAGTGTATGCTTCACCTCATTTTCATCCCATCTGTATAAAATGCTTTAATTGTCACCTGTCTGTATCCGCTGAACTGTTGTCACATAGTTTGTATCAGCATCCTTGCATGTGCCCTGAACTCCAGCACTAGCTGTGTAAAAAGCACCAGGAAAGAAGTCAGTTTAACTAAGAGGGAGCTTTTATTTATTTATTTAGTTTTACAATAGAGTGTAAGTTTCATATTCTTTAGGTCTATTCTTGTATTTAAGTACATATCTAATCAAGTTTTTATCATTACCTCTGTCCATGCATATGTGTGTATGCTACAAATTATAGTGGCTTGGCAATAGTGTCACATCACATGTCAACCCTGGCAGAGTTGACTGAGATTACTTGCAGGATGGACATTTTGACTCAATATAAGCATTTGTGATCATGTTTAAGTAGTTTTGGATGTTCAGTACAGTCAGTCAGTCAGTGGTGACAAGAGGGATGTTAGCTATAGTTTGTCAACAACTAAACATTATCAAGCAAATATATTTTGTATTATTATTATTATATTATGTATGTACCATATTCATCTTAGGCAATTCAAGCCATCTTCCATTTGTATTACTCAGCTTCCAGCTGACTCTTAATTTCTATTAGTCATTTTTTTTTTCAATTTCTATACATAATAAGCTATACTCACTTATTTCAGCAGATTCAGGAGAGAAGCTGGCATCATGATGTTACCTGAGGAAAAATAGAAACAAAAGATGATTTATATGATACACAATCAGATAGAATCAGATTGGAGAAAATGCAAACAAAAATGGTATGAAGTGGTTGGGCACTGGCACAGCTAAAATGTTCATGAAAATACAAATATAAATGTAGGAAACGTTTTCATATTCATAATGCAAAAAAAAAAAAGTTAAATTCAAATTTACGGCATTATGCAATTGTCTTTGTAGCAGCCTAAGCCTAAGCGTCTGCTACAAACCTTTGCCTTACACACTCTTTGTCTAATGCGCATCATAGGACATCTCCATCACTGTAGGTTGAATAAAGGCGCACTGGATGTTCCATTCTTTTCCAGTGGGACGTTATTATTATAAGGAACTGATAGAGCTTATAGATAGACAATGCTGTTTATTCATATCCCATACGGATATGGTTTGTTTTGTTATAGCGTGGTGCGTAAAGTTTGAAAAAGAAAATCTACATTTGTCAGTGACTAAATATTCTTCACTAACAAAAAGCCGACTCTGGAACAGTCTCCCAATTAGCATTAGACTCGGTCACAACTTTTAAATTCCGTCTTAAAACCCACTTTTATAAAATAAATGGCTTTTCAATCAGCTGAATTACAGTCTTTTGTATGCTTGTGTGCTAGTGTGTATATATGTGCATATGTAACTGTATGAATATGTTTATGCTTGTTTCTTTATTTTCCCATTCTATTGTTTTTTATTCAATTATTTATGTTTTAGTGTATTCTGTTGTACATGATGTGAATTTCCTTGGAAAGCACTTTGTGCTTGAAAAGTGCTCTACAAATTAACGTATTATTATTATTATTATTATTATATTATTATTATTTAAATGTTTTGAAATACAAACAAGTGGAAAATTCTACCAATGACCTTAAGGTCACATCCTTTGACTGGTTTAAAAAAAAATAAAGCATTTAAGACTTGAAAATTGAATGGCATGTTAAGACAGACTGCTGCTGAAATGGGTACATTTGACCACGGACATCACCTGGAGGGAGGAGATCTATTAATAATAAAGGACAAACACAAGAGTCTGCGCCTCACAGAATGGAAAAACACATTTTCTAAAGTAAAAAAAAATCAAAATCAAAAACATGAACGATTCATAAATCTCATAACAGGGTGGAGAAAACTGCCAGCCAAGCGAGCATGGATGCAGCTCCGTTGCGCACACTCTGCATCTCAGTGCGCTTTGGAGAGGTTTTGGTCACCTTTTTACGCGGATGAATTACCCACAATTGTCAACGCTTTGAGGCGCAGTAAAACACAGATATAGATGATTTATACACCAGACAAACACCTAGGATGTTTTTAGTGAAATATATACTTATCTTTGTGGCACCAGTCAGCCATTTAAACTCCCTCCTTTTGGAGAGCCAGGATTAGAATTTACGCACCATAATATAATGTGTTACTGCCTTAACAACACAACATGAGGACTTTAATCAACCTCGTTTGGCACACACTGCACGTGCAATAAAGTCCTATAAATCAATGAGCACATCAACTCTCTGGTAATAAATAAAAAGCCTTATTTGTCCTTATGTCTCGGTTGGCAAGGAGACGATGGTGTCCAAAAAAATGGCTGTCCTCTATGTAACCCTGGCTGATTATACACAGAGAGGATTATTGTCCTCTAACTCGTGGGTTAATGTATAATTTGGTGCCATATGGCATTTTTAAAATCTGAGCCTTTATTTTCGGTGGCACTTCGATCTGTGTGGACCCAACTAATGATATTCAATTAGTCATTAAACAGGCCAAAAGACGAGCCCTATGTGGGGTTTTCACATAGGCTAATATTTGCTCGTCAAATATTTCCCTTTGAAACGTTTACAACGCATTTTTATCTTGCTGGCTGCCCAAGGGAACATCTGTGAGGGTTATTTTAGCCTCCCTCTTCTTGGATAAACCAGATCCCCCCAATTGGCCCTCTCTCTTGCGCCCTATGCACGAGTCTATTTGTTCACGTTTTGAAAAGAAAATGTAATAAAAGAGAGACCGGGGTGATGGATTTATGATTTATCAAAAGCACTTTACCATATGGCAGAGGCAGATTTCCAAATGTTTGTTTTATGAAAGGAGACCAGAGTTACCTTTTTAATCTGAGCCACTTAACCTGGGAAAAGGATGCTCAAGTCACGTGACACACACAAATCCCCATTAAAGGATGAAGAAACAACCCAGTGTTGATCATTTAGCTACTTTGAAATGATTTGGAAATTAGTGCCTTCATTTTAGTAGGATGATCAGAAAGTTTAAGGACTGTATTATGTTGCATTGGAAATCTGGTTTGTTTGACACTGCAGGCAGCCACTGCGCAAAAGGGAAGCAGTCTGACTTCCCAAACTTTAAAATATTACTATGGCTGATTCTCCTGGTTACAGCACTACACAGACATTTTGAATCCAAATCACATTTTAAAAGGATCCAAAAGTGGAAATATTGTTTATGGCTCCTATACCAAATGTGGTAAACTCTATTCAGGTGCAGTAAATTCACTTTTCTGGTACAGCAAAGCTCCATCTAAATGTATGTAATATGGCACCAAAACAAGACACAGATTATATGATTTCTTGGTGATGTAATATCTTATTTAACTTGGTTTATCAGGCACATGCAACTCAGAAATCAAATTTTTTTGTTTTATTATTTATATTTTAATTTATTACTAAATATTTGATGTGCATAATAACTATAGATCAAGCTCAAATTTAGACGTTCTTAATTTAAATAACAACTTGTTGAACTTGCTGGAGGGCTCTTTGGAGGAATATTTTCCTGAATCATGAATCTATCTATTTTCCTCTGCATGTAGTACATAAATCACACTGCTTTACTTTTTTTTTTTTTTTAAACTAATGAAAAGACTAGTGGAATGGAAACCAGAATATTGTTATATTTATGTAAACGTATTTATGTCAACTAACTTATGTAAAGAGCTGCTAACGTGAAGCCTCATTTTAAGTCTATAATGCTCACATTCACTTCCAGGCAATATTGACATTTCAGGTTAACAGGCCACCACGTCATGTGGAGGTCTGCAGGCCTATAAAGGGCTGCTGCAGGGCGTCATTCTCCTCATTGTCAACCAGAGATACGAGGAGTTACCTGGACAATTTACCTTTGGACACTTCTGGAAACATTACGCATTTTGTTTGTTGTCATCAATTCCATCATCAAGGCTGCTGGGACCAAGAGGAGATGTGTGGAACAAACGATCTGCCAAATAAAGGTGACTTTTTACTACTTTATCATTCTGCAGTTTTTAGGCTATAATTAGATTCTAAGACACCTATGATTATGCCACTTGTTGAGACTACAAATGTGAACTATATTAGGCCTAAATGTGATTTTGCTATTTATTTAAGCACTTTAAACCACTTATTCTAAAGACGTATTTTGGGTGGCGTAGCACAAATATAAATCACTTTAAAAAGCTATACAAAAAATATATTTTTGGGAGATATAATGGTTGAGGAAGAGTTGTGATAAGGGTTGTTTGGGATGCTGTTCATATATTTAATTTGGGATGTAAATAAATCTGGGATAGTTTATATATTATATTATGTTATCATTCTATCATTCTATGATGAGTTATTAGAGGTGAAGTGAGTAAGGGGTAGGGAAATATAGTTTTACTTCGAACTACTCCTTTTCAGACACACTACTCTTTTTTTGTTTGATATTATTTTGTATCTGTTTTTATTTATTTTATGTTCGAAATAAAGTCTTTCATTCATTCATCCATTCATAAACATGCTGTGTTCTAATAAAGGTGGTGGAAGTGTCAACCAGCTAGGAGGGATGTTCCTGAACGGCAGACCTCTTCCTGAGTCCAAGAGGAGGAAGATGATCGAGCTGGCCTCAGAGGGAGTCCGGCCGAGCCACATCTCCAGGATACTTCGGGTGCGTAAAACTCTTTTGGCACAAGTTGCGCAAATAACCACATTTTAGACTGGCGCATAAGCGTCTTACTGTGATATATAAATACGAACATCACCATATATTCAGAATGTAAGAAAAGTGGAACCCTCTCTGCGTATATTCTAGGTGTCCAACGGGTGCGTCAGTAAGATCCTGAGTCGCTACAGGCGTACCGGACTCCTGCAGCCAAAAACCATCGGTGGGAGCAGACCTCGGCTTCTCACCCCGGGTGTTATCTCCACAATCATCCAGTGCAAACGGGAAAACCCAACCATTTTTGCTTGGGAAATTCGAAAAAGGCTTGTAGCAGCAGCATCAGCAGCACCACAGATGTGCAAAGTCTCCAAAGTTCCCAGCGTAAGTGAGGTTGACATTTTGGTTTTCATGAAACTGAGAATGCACCCAGCATTTTTTGACATGATGCTTTATTTATGTTCTGCGAAGGTGTCGTCTATAAATCGGATTTTAAGAAAGATCCACTTGGACCATGGACCGATGTGCATGGAGATCAATGCGCACATCAGGACTGAACAAGGTAAAGGTCACATGTGAAGGTCACTGGACTACTGGAAATGATCATTTTATGGAATACAGTCACTAGTATTGCAGGGCAAAGTGCATAATTTCCCAAAGAACCTAATCTAACCATTTTATATATATTAAGCCTGTTGATTTACATAAATACCTACACATAAATCTACATAAATAAGATAAGACAAGATAAGATATTCCTTTGTTAGTGCCCCAGTGGGGAAATTTGCAGTGCACAGCTGCAAAGGGGATAGTGCAAAAAACAAGATGCATCAGCTAACACAGTAAAAAGAGCTAAACAAAGTGTAACAAAATATGAACCATTTAAATAGAAGGAAGTATACAAATAGGAGCAGTATATACAGTATTGACAATAAACAGACTATTAACAAAATTGCACAAGTGGAAAATGATATTGCACAGTGAGAATGAATGAATGAATGACATTCCACCTGAAAATATCAGGTTATTGTCAGTTTTTATGTACTGCATAGTACATTCAAATGTGGGTGAACTAGCAAAGAGAGAGATCTGTTATAGGTCTAATAACCAGCATAATATTCATGTAATGTATGTATATTATGCAGATTTGGATTCTCTGATTCAAGATGAAGTGAACAGGAGAAAGATGTCTGAGACGGTATGCAGCAATGACCAGAAGCCTAAAGGTGCTCAGCACCGAAACCGCACCACCTTCACCCTGGAGCAAAGCACGGCACTCGAGCAAGGTGACTTTGAATCTTTAAAGAGGACCTGTTATGATTTTATGCTTTTTCCTTTTCCTTTATATAGTTTTTTGTGCATTTAAAAGGTCTGCAAAGTTACAAAGCCTAAAGTCCACGCCAAAGGGAGTTACTCTCCCCCACAGAAGCAATGCTCCTGAACTGCCTGAAACACCTCGATTGAAGTCCTGCCTTTTCTTTCGTAACATCGTGATGTCACCAAGTAATTTATTTGCATAATACCTGCCTAGCAGCCAGTTTGGCACACCCTCAAACAAACCTAGTTAGAGCGGAGTTTGAAGAGTTTGGTTTGGTTGACCAATCACAGCAAGGCTTTTTTTCGGCTCAAACAGAGCGTTTCAGACAGAGGGTGAAAAGAGATGCTGCAGCACAGCCGGTATGAGAAAAATAAAGCGTTTCTTGAACATTAAAGCATGTAAACATAGTGGAAACCCCAAATACAGGTATGCACCTGAAAAGCATATTAGGTCCTCTTTAAAAGTCGCAAAACTAACACAATACTGTATCTTTTCCACTCAGAGAAGCTCAGTTAAATATACGTTTCTGTCTCCCGTATCAGAATTTTCTCACAGCCAGTATGCGGATATGTACACGAGAGAGAAACTGTCAGCTGAGACCAAACTTTCTGAGGACACCATCAAGGTATAGAGTCGTCATTTTAAATCATACAGGATCACACATTTAATGTTTCTGCTCCTGAGATGATCATGTGTCTCTTACAGGTCTGGTTTTCAAACAGACGGGCTAAATGGAGGAGGGAGGCAAAACACAGGACACAGAGTAAGTGTGTGTGTGTGAGTTTATGGCAAAGCCTAGAAAGATTATGCTTAGGCTAATACATTATTTAACGAAATGTCTTTCTCCATGACAGCAGCAGACCTTCAGAAGCAAAGAGATTTTGTTCCTGTGAGTCCAACAATACCACACAATAACTTCACATCTCAACAGGTACAGTGTGACGTGACACTTTGTGAGACAAACTTCAAGGCCCTGAAAACTTCTTTCCTATACTATGAGCGATGGGGTCGTACACGAAGACACTATTTTCTGCCAAATCAGGATTTAGCAGTTGGCGTGTTGTCTGGTCAATGTCAATCAAATCTGATCAAACCACACCCAGTCTTACTAAATAATACCTAAAGATGTTTTTACATAAATTGTTTACTTTAATATTTAATGTTATGGATGTAATATTAGACTTTTTTATATCATTATCAAGTTACATAATTCTGTTCAGTGAGGCCTCTGAAGCTATGATATGTCGATAGAATATGCCTATACCTTTGAAATTTAGACCAAACAGAGTCTGCATGGCTGGGTTGACTTTTTTGTCCTTAACTACCTGCAAGGAGGCAGACTGAAAAGGCATGGTATTTAAAGACACAGCGACATCTTGTGGATTTTTTTGAGCACAACACACATAAACCAAGTGGTAGATACGGTTGAGTTAAGTTCAAAACTCAGCGCGTTACCAAACAGTTGAGCAGAACATTAAAGGGTTAATGACTAATATGATTAAATATGAAATATATATATGGTTATATGTGAAATACAAAATGTCTTTTGGTTTATCAGTCACATTTGGACTCTGTTTGTCTCGATTTGAAGGTGTCAAGAGTCTACTGTGAAAACTCAGATGCCTCCCCTACGTACAACACAGTCGCCAGAAAGTTGAACAATGGCTACTTCTTCCCTACAGAAACAGGTAATACATCTTTTTTTTATCAAATCAGTGTGTTCAGTTGTTAATTGCTGATTGAGGTGTTTCACACAAATAAAAGAAAAAAATGCTTTTGCAGTATCCTTAGAAGTTAGATAAACTAAACTACCTATTTAATTCCTTCAATCTGATGTACAGGTACGAGAAATTCCGCATATGTGACATCCATCTCAGTCCCACCTCCATTCCTCCATCAGTCTAGTAAAATGACAGACAAGACTCCACTGGATCTCCACAGAGGTAGAATCACTTTCCCTCTGAACCACCACACAGACACAAGGACGTCCGTCCCTTTGGAGACAATAAGATTAACAGACCAGCCAGTGACTCAGTGCTGGAACCAGCAGGGGATTTCTTTGACTTGGAGCCAGTTTCAAACAGATGAGAGGTTTCTACCCTGGGATGTGAATCCACATCGCTACCTGGACTAAATGCATGGTCACTTTTTTCTAACAGTGGTGAAGCATGTTTGTATATTTTCAGACTGGAGGAGACACATTCTGACCGGTAGAGGGCGACAGAGGACTGCTGGCATTACAGTCTGGTCCTCTACAATGCACTGCAGATTCACTCATCACTTTTCCTTGGCTTAATAAGGTGTAACATAGCAAATGAATATCTTAAGTATTATTCTAAATTCAAAGCTCTTGTTGTAAACTCAGACAATCATAATGGATCTTAATTTAATCCACTTAAAACTGACTTGTAAAGAAGACAAAGTTCGTGCAAATTTGTCAGACGTTAAGTGCCGAATAAAGCTGCAGAGAAAAGGTGGTTATGATTTATTTTACGAAGTGATGATTTTTATTTATGTAAGTTTCCAAGAAATAAGGAAGGCTTTTATATGCCAAGGTGTGATTAAAGCCAATGAATACATATTCTGCTTGAAAGGGTGTAGATTTTACAGGGTACATTCAGTGCTAAAAGAGAATATCAAAACAGAAACGATATTTGAGCACAACTTTAACTACGGCAGTGTGACATAAATCATAGCTCCATGGATCATTTGAGGTTACCACTGGATAATATGGATGTTATCTCTTTTATATAGTCTGTTTGTTTCAGTGCAGAAGGAGGTTAAGGCACTCCTCCAACATTTTCCTTCCAGGGAGGGCCAGTGGGAGCATCTATAAAAGTACAGCTTCAAAAAGTCTAAACATGACCTGATATCTGCTCTGCTCGGTATCAGCTTTTATGACTGCAACAGGGCAGAGGCATTGAGTTCCTTTAGATCCCTTTACTACAGCGAGGAGACGGTAAGACTCTGAGTTTCTCGATAATTGGTCACCTGAGGAAAGTTTGGGATCAGAAGGCAAACAGCTTGGTCAGCAGTATGGAAGTGGCCTACTGGCAAAATGACCTGTTGGAATTTAACGCTGTGAAGCCAGATAAGTAAATTACATCTCCACATGACGGTGTGCGTTTGTGTTGTGAGTTCTACTGCAAATGTAATCAAGCCTTTTAAATAGATTTAGTTCAGAAATGGGAGCATGCTTTTCTCTTCCAAACCCTTTTGTTGAGGCCTGTTTTAGAGGTCAGTGGGGCTACCAACTGTAGTACTGTTCTTAAGTAAAATGTTCAGATACTTGTACTTGAGTACTGCAAATACTGCACTTTTTTTTACTTCACTACATTTATTTGACAGCAATAGTTATTTTAGAGGTGCACCCAATTTGACTGTTATCAGCTCATTAAAGGTGCGTTATCAGTGGTTATAAGCCTCATAAATGTGAGTCAGTAGGGGCCTGCTACACCTACTACATTGTAAAAGTGAAAGCAAAACTTGAAAGCAACATTTTCTAACACGCTGTAAAACTGAAAACATTACATTTTTTGAAGACAAACCAATATTTGTCATAATTACTACGGTCGCTGTCGTCTTCTTTTATTCCTTCTTTCAGTGATCATACATGTGAATCAATGATAAAACCTACTATTGGGTGCAGCAGAGCCCTACTGACTCACATCTATGAGGCTGATAACGCCCAGTTAACCTGATAACAGTCTAACCAGCTGACAGAGTACGATTTTACATTTAAAACAAATCATATGGTAAATTTTTAAATTAGTCGTTCCCAACGTTTTCAGTTTGTGACCCTATACAAAAAAGCAGTGGTTTCGTAACTGTTTGAGATCTCCAAGATGTCAAATGATCTAACATTTCACCAAAAAAAAATAAAAGCAAAGTACAAAAAATGTATTCAGATTAGCAGAACTTAGTTTTTCTTCATTCCTCCCCTATTAATCATCTCACTACTCCTGAAACTTATCTCGTGACCCTCTGGAGGGGTCCGACCCCCACGTACTACTGGACTAAACCAGTGATTCACAAAGTGGGATTCGTGGCACTCTGCCAGGGGGTCCGGGAAAAGTTTTCAGATCCATTCAAATTATACATGATAAACTGTGTATACTTATCTTGGAAAGAGTGTTCTCAACCAGAAGAAAAAAATAAGAGAACATTAGTGAATGTCAATCAACAATGAACAAAAATAAGAATAAATTTGTTCCTGCATGAGGCCCATTAATCTTACATTTGGAGTATTAAGTATATCTAATCTCACATTGAGCAACCAAAACTTTCAGAGCTGCTGAAAAGCTTATCCGATTGTATCTCACTGAAGTATGGGATGTCCAAATTTGTAATCCAAAGACTTGGTATTATTCATCTCCTTCAGTGGCTGTATTAATGACCGCTACTGCTTTCAGCCACTTCAGAATATTTATCATGCACTAGAATCTGCTGCTCTGAGTGATACCGAGAGTAAACTGCCAAAACAGTAAGTGTCTGGCATTTAAACATATTACACATGGGAAAGAAATGGAGAATTTAGCTAAATGTAATGTCAGGTTGTTTATTAAAATAGGAATAATACAAAGGCTACAAAATTCAGAAAAAGATCATAGATATAAAACAACTCACTAAACACAAAATAGCAGCTGTTATATTTAAAGTTTACAGTATACAAACATATAAACAGAATGACGTAAAAAATACTTATAAGTATGATATTTACAAAAATTACAAAGTGTAATTTACAGAATGCACTGGGCTATTTACATTAAGGGAAATTAAA
The DNA here is from genome assembly GCA_916700815.1 of Helicolenus hilgendorfi. NCBI lineage: Eukaryota > Metazoa > Chordata > Actinopteri > Perciformes > Sebastidae > Helicolenus > Helicolenus hilgendorfi. Next base: position 11,411 of record CAKALG010020638.1, read on the forward strand.
TAACACTTCAATTTACAATACAATTATATGATTTGCCACAGTGACCAAGAATATGTGATATTTGGTTTCACCTATCTTACATGTCAGTTGCCTTCAATGAAGCTTTCTTCATTTAAAATTGCTACTTCATAGACGTTCACCTTGGCTTCAACCTGTGCAAGGCTAATAAGAGGATTGCATTTGTTCTCAAAGTACGATTAAGGCCACAGTTATAATTTAATTGTATACAGTTATGGTCTTTGAAACCAACCAAAGGTAAAATGACTCAAAGGCTGATGGGAAAGCCCCTAAGATAATGTTTGTTCCTTTATTGCTAAGTACCATTTTCCATGTGATATTCAGAACAGTCTTAGAGCTGAGAATAGAATATATTGTTTAACTTTTTGCGTAGGAGCCACACAAATCTGAGTAAAATACACTGCTTTTATTGCTAAATGAGTTGGGATTTTTGGCATAATTTAAGGCATTTAGGGCTACAGGCATCATCCGGCTATTTGCAAACTTTTGCTAATTCAGAAGTGGTCATGGACGGAGAATATTGTAAGAGAAACATTTGTTTTTCCTAGTCTAACTAAACATCACACATATTAATCATAACTAAGCAAGTGGTCATTTGGGTAGCCATGTAGCGAGTGATAATGTTTCACTATCGCCCGTATTGCTTCACTTATTTGGCTTTATTCTGGCGATGCTAATTGCACGAAACTTGATGTAAGATGTTTCAGTTTTTGTTGCCTATATTTTTTCATGCTTTTAACACGGAAGTACGTCATTATGATATACGCATCGCACATATTTGACAAGTTTTTGTGTTTGTGCTTGTGCTGTGAAACCTAACCAAGTAGTTTTGTCGCCTAAACCTAATGAAGTAGTGTTGTTGTGTTTTTTTGTTTTGTTTCGTTTCAATTGACGACGTTAACCACGTTTTTTAAACTGTTTAAAAAAAAAGGACCATAATCAGGTAGAAAATACGTTTCCCTGAAAACGTAACTGACGATGCAGTTTAGTTTTACGGGAATGTACTTTTTTGGAGACAGGGTTAGTGTTTGTGTATATATTAGGGCTGTCAAAGTTAATTAATTTCCAATAATAAATATAGACATACATTTGCATAAAGCAAGCATATTTGTCCACTCCCATGTTGATAAGAGAATTAAATACTTGACAAATCTCCCTTTAAGGTACATTTTGAATGGATAAAAAATGTGCAATTAATCGCGATTATCTATGGACAATCATGCGGTTAAACACGGTTAAATATTTTAATTGATTGACAGCCCTAGTATATTTGCACAGTAAATGCATATTAAACTCTAAAGGCAACAAGACTAATTAAGCCTGAAACAAGCACTTGTGAATTAACAGGTTAAACCAAATGTTGCAGCACTGTACCCTAGCGTGTTCATGTTTGTGTGGCTATTACCTGTGTATCAAACATGCACCCCAATTATTCTAGAGGTCATAATTACTCTCAGAACAAAGACACATAAATCTAAATATCACACCGAAATCTGGATTATTTTCGAACGATTTCTTCTGCTGATTTAAAAAAAATAAATATGCCTAACTACTACTTACAAGCTACCAGTCTCTTTAAATATCAAACATAAATCAGACTCACGAAGAAGCCAATCTGACGTTACTTAGTGAACCAAAACATATTCCAGATCTATAAGACCTATAATATCTTACAGCACAGCAGAAACAATAAATCTGCAGTTATGAAACATAAGGAATCACTTTCCATAAAACCAAAAAAGAAAAAAAAAGTATAAAATATCCTACTGACCACACACAGCCCACCAGGGGCCAAAGTTCCCTCCAAACTGGAGACCAAATAGCCATGTTATATTTGGCATGGCTCTCTCTCATGCTACAAATATTAGCATAAGATTTTGGAGCAATCCTACTTAGACCCTCTCACGGGGAATCTAACAGTTACGGCTAACCGGGGAGAAGGTAGTCCAGCTACTGCACACAATTAGCACTGCGTGGGTTGCCAAGGCTGCTGCAGTTAGCTTTTAAAGCAGCAATAGTGTGTTTTATATACTTAACTACTGGTATATCTGAAGCCAAATTTTAACATTTGCTGGACTTAAGAGGCTTGGCTTGACATTTAGTGTGTGTACTACCTAATAGATAGTTTATAATGACCTTTTCATGCTTATATGTTTCTCCTTTTTTGGTATTACTATAAGTCTTTGCTGGATTATTTCAGAAGCCAAATAATATTTAGCAATTTTGCTCTTATATTTGTAAAATTTATGACCAGATTAGTATATTTTTTGGCATTGAGGAACACAATTATCCATCCACATCCTTTGTGTTGGAGGTAATAAGATACGTTTTGCAGTCCAGCTCGTCACATAAAAAAAAAAAGAAGTCCCAGTCACAGGAGGGTATCTCGTGTGGTAACCTCCAGATGACTGTCCATATTCAAGTATATTCCAGGAGATAATACTGAGCGTCCTTCTCGTCGTCTTTGTTTGCATGGCTTCAGAAATTCTGAACATGTCAAAAAATACAATTGGTATGCCGTCCATGTGCCCGAGACTTTGGTTGGAAAAGTGATATTAAGGCGAACACCCAGGAATGTCTTCGTTTGTTTGCAAAGTGGAAGAAACGAATGAGATTCCATTCGGTTTATCCGGTCTTCAATCACTAATCTCTTGTCATCTCCGTATAAAATGACAAATTCAGCCACAAAATCCCATAATGGCCACTTTCCATAGGCTGATTTCTCCCCCGCGGGCCGTGCTGGAGAGGTCTTGGAATTTGTTGGCACCAAAGCCGCCTCCTCCTCCTCCCGCAGTGCTGTGGTAAAGTCGTGCACGAGGGTTTGATTTTCACACCACGCCGTCAGTTCCTCTCCACACTGGGGTAAAGTTTGAACACTTTGTATATCCACTCGGAGTAGAAAGCGACATTGACAAAAAGCGCGGGCTGCGATGAGGCGCACTTTGTCCTTTGGATGCTGACGCCGATGATGACTTTGCGCTCATGTTCCTGGCAAACCAACGGACCGCCATTGTCTTTCTGCAAGAAGGGGGTAAAGAATGAATGTCTGCTGCCACCCCAAAGCAAATACGTAAAATTCATTGAAAAAAAAAAGAAAAGTCACAGTTAGTCAAGATAATCCACGACTTTCAATTTCATTGGGATTATTTCTTCAGAAGAAAAGTAGTACCAGTGAAATATGTAGATGTTGCCGTGTTATTTGGATGAAAAAAACGTTTAATTAATGTACAATCATGTTGCGTTTCTGTTCTTACATCACACACGCCTTCTCCTCTCTTGCCGCCGGCGCATATTCTGCTTTCCCCGGCATCCCCTTTGATTTGTGAGCACATGTCATTGTTGACCATGGGCATGGTCAAGGCGTTCAGTGCCTCGTCGTATCCTGTGTCTGAACAGAGAAGGACATGCAGTGTAATTGTTAAATGCTTCAGATATTCGTTTTGAATAATGGTTGAAATGCAAAGGTGGCGCGGCATATGGGTGAAAGAAGGCAGTACTTTTGGTTTCCCCCCATCCGTACATGGTGCAGTTGGTGCCCTCGGTGATGTGACACTCTTTTACTGGAAGATGAATAGTGGAGGCGCCTTCGGACACAGGGGCAGGGCTGGAACAAAAATAATACTAGTCATAAATTACAGTCAAAATAAAACACATATGCAGACAAATAAGAGGCACCTAAGGCAAAATTATTAGATCGATAACAATTTATGTAGTAAAATTTGTACAATAATAGTTTTCCATATCACTAGTTATGTTAGTTTAACGTTATGATCTTAAATTAGTGGAAACCAAGTGAGTAGTTGAGAACTTACTCTTCTAGTTTCAGCATAACCAGGTTGGATCCTTCCGGGCCACAGATCAGACGAGAGATGCGAAGTCTCGGGTGGTTTGAGGATTCATTGAGGTGGCGCAGACCGACCTGCACGCTGTAATCCTTCAGATCTGGAACGCTGATTACCACAAGGACCAAGATGTAAGTTGTAAACCGACGGCACTGTTACATGTAGAGCGGGCGATCGGGATGGAGACGGAAAACTTTTACGAGAAAGCATGCGTTGCAAACTGGAGGCGTAGGGTTTGAAAGAAGAGGGCATTTAGGAGGCAAGATGCGATGAAAGATGCTTAAGTTGCATGATTGTGAGATATTATTGTATGATATTAGAGACTAAAAGTCAGGATATTTTGCTGCTCTGATTTCTGCTTTGAGCTTTGATAGACCTACAGTGGTCTCACAATCAATGTTGTAATATGCAAAATATAGTTTCTATTTAAAGAGGATTATCGTATTATGCTTATTTTCAGGTGCATACTTCTATATATTTTGGGCTTCTACTACTGGAGCATGTTTACATGGTTTAATGTTCAAAAAACGTTTCACTTTTCCCGTACCGGCTGTGCTGCAACACCTCTTTTGCCGGTATTATGCAAATATGTTACTTGGTGACATCACCATGTTACGGAGGAAAAGGCAGGACTAAAAGCAAAGCGTTTCAGGCAGTTCAGGAGCAGTGTTTCTGTAGGGGAGAGTAACTCTGTTTGGTGTGGACTTTGCAACTTTGCAGACCTTTTACATGCACAAAAAAAACTATATAACACACTGAAGGAAAGGAGAAAAGCACAAAAGCATAATAGGTCCTCTTTAGATATTGCATGAAGTCAGTTGAACTATCTACAAAAAAGTAATATTACATATTATTTGCAAAATGTTAAAACACAAAATTCCAGGTGCATTTCGGGATCCATTGCTGCACAAGTTCTTTATAGAAACATGATCACAGCAATTGGAATTTAAAAGTAATATATTATTGATCTTTTTTTGCCAAATGTGAAGACATGACAGACAAACAAGACAAGCAAGACAAAGAGCAAAGTCTCAAAGCAGACCATGTTTTTCCACAACACACATGCACACACACACACAGGGCCTAATAATATCAGCTAAAAGTTACTGATGTACACCATATGCAATACATACAGTACTGTACATACAGAGATAGGGACATTTTCTTTAAAGCCACTACTTCAGATGTAGAGATACTACGTGTATATGACTGACTCTGACAACTGCAGAAGTTAAACAGATCTGCAGGCCAACCCATTCTCTGTTTCATATCTCAGGTCAGGCCTGTCTGGGAGTAACTGTCAGTAAACAGGATACTGTACATCCTGCATCTACACTTTAAACTACAGTAAAAAGAGGGCAGCAGGACGAAAAGAATGTGAGAGATAGAGTAAATGGAAGAGGTAAACGAGAGAGTGTTTAAAACCAACCTCAAGCTTTGGCTAAAGTCAACACAAAAGTGTCACCACCAATGAATGATGATGATGACTGATTCTATTTATTACCTGATATTGTGTTGTTTTATGTAATGTATTTATTGTCATGTGGTTGTTACTGTCTACTTGCCCAGGGACAACAGATGTGAATTAGCTTCTAGCTAAGTCTGGTGCAATTAGTTTTAATTGTGCACTTTCCATGCAAAAAATAAACAATCAAATAAATAGGAGGATTTGGTTAAAGTTTGTCAGACAGAAATTAAAAGGAGTATTACCAGGAGGTGAAGCACTGTTGGTCCGTCAAAACCCAGTCTTCTCTGATCAACGAGCCCCCGCACAAATGAAGCTTCCTAAGAAAATTTAAGAAGATGATTTTTCGCCATATAAATAAAAAGCATTAAAAAAACGGATCCGTTTTGTAAAAGCACAGACGTAAAAAAATGACTTACTCTCTCTGGATGCTGACGACCCAGCTGCCGTCTGTACCTCGCACTTGGTGTCCTCCGACAATTCTGGTGTTTATATGCACGAAGCAGGATATCTTGGTCCCGGCTAGAGCTTAAACGAGAAGACATTTTTTATGCCGCATGTTAGACCGACGGATGTATTATTTACATTTCAATGGGGAAAATGTTTATTAAGACTTCAAAAAGGCAACCATAAAATATGATTTGTTTAGTCGGGTACATGACAACAGACGGATTTGATACAAAGAGTTAAAGGAAAAAGGGACGAGATTAGCGATAAGAGGATGAGGAAGAGGGCTAGACTGGTAAAAGCCAGATAAGCGATACTCACTTTTCGGTTGTGGAGCCGGCGTAGCTGATTCACCTGATAGATGTAAAGAAAAAGCACAACAGTAAGAAGAGACCCCACAGCAGCAGGGAATAATTTAGACCGCTGACTATACATTGACACACAAAAGCATGAAAACTCATTGAAAAAGACACCCTTCTTTACTTTATAAAGGCTTTATGTCTCAATCTCAAATCGCTGTTGGAGGCTATAACAGTCCGCAACCGCAGCAAATACATTTGCTCGAGACCTCAAAAACTTCACGGCAGATATGTTTTACATTATGGAAATTATTCTGCGGCTCTTCATTGAAACCAGCCAAAGAAAATGTTGGGTCCGGCCGCTCGAGTGTGTGTGTTTTCTCCAGTAAAAAAGGATGGCAGCGACAGAGACCTGCATCTGTTTGATGTTTGAGCAGCATCGTGCATTCTCTGCCAATTTGGACAAAGCCACAGCTAACGGATTACATAAAAACACAGTTATGACATTTTTTGCTGGAGTCGACAAAGGCTGCAAAGCTAAACCACTTGTGTTATTTCATAACACTGCAACAATATACTAAATGCCAATTAACGCTCAGAAGTGCTGTCTGACAGTCTGAAAAGCTCATGAAATACATGTTTCTTTACCTGTGTGTACACACAGACAAACAGCTTGGATCTGAGTGGCATTGTTCACATATTTAACAGAACTTTTGCACAACGTAAGTATAACTAAACATGACATTTTATGATGAGAAACTTTAGCCTCGACAATTTTCTTCCGTTGTTGTTGCCATTTGTTCAGAGTCTGCTGCTGACCTTACTTCACATCCTGACATACTTTACCCATTGTTCATGAGCTTCATGACATGTTCCAGACAAAGTGCTACCCAAATGGCATGCAGGACACATCTGGTAGCCGTCAGGTGCGTGCATATTTAAATACACACACACCTGCTTTCTACAGCAATTAGCCAGGTGCACACTAAAACCGGTGTCAAAATGCACAGACCTTCAAAACAGTCTGCTAATTCTTTTTTCTCAACATTCTGCACATTCCTACTTTTAAAAAAGATCCAGTGTGTAGGATTTAGGGATCTATTAGCAAAAAATGGAATATAATATTCATAATTATGTTTTCATTAGCGTAAAAATCACCTGAAACTAAGAATCATTGTTTTTTTGTTAGCTTAAAATGAGCCCTTCATATCTATATAGGGAGCAGGTCCTCTTCACAGAGTACTCCATGTTGCTCCACCGTGTTTCTACAGTAGCCCAGAGAGGACAAACCAAACCCTGGCTCCAGAGAGGGACTTTTTCTTACGTGATCTGAAGGCCACTGTAGTTCTCCAACAGTCTTGGAAAGGGAGGAGTGAACTGTGGGATATTCAGTCGGTTGCAATCTGCAACCTCACCCGCTAGATGCCACTGAATCCTACACACTGGTCCTATAAATACTGCTTACATATGCACACATACTTGCATCAATTGCACCTGTATCGGCAGCAATGGATGTGCTGTGCTTTCAGAAACGTGACCGAAATAGAGATCAAGTTCTAAACCACAATGCTCGTGAGAAGACACCGGCTTCATGTTTTTTAATTTAATTAAACTCTCACTGCACGAATTAAACACTCGTAGCCTGTTCATTTGTCACTTGTACCAATACATACTTCCACTCTATCATTCATCCCTATCTCTAACTTCAAAAGGCAAGTGAACAATGCTCCCCGAGCTTGTTCTGAATGACCGTCCACCTTAAAGGAATAGTTCAGCAATTTGGGAAATATGCTTATTCGCTTTCTTGCCCAGAGTTAGACGAGAAGACTGATATCACTTTCGGTTAGCCTGGCTGTGTTCAAGGTAAAACAATCCGCCTATCAGCACGTCTAATGCTCACTAACTAACATGATATATCTTGTTTGTTTAGTCCGCACAAAAACCAAAGAGTGAAAACGGTACCTTGTGATTTTAAAAGGTGTTTTGCTGGCTCTAGCAACATGTTTACCGTACCGACATGAGAGCGGTTTCGATTTTCTTATCCAACTCTCAGTAAGAAAGTGAATAATATGAAATTACTCCATTCGCAGTTTTGACAAAACACAGATGCATCTCGTGTTACACAGACTGACATGAGAGGAGACTAGGTTATGTAAGCCACTCACAGTGCTTCAGCTTGCAGTAGTCCCAGGCCAAACGGTTATTTGGATTGGTGTAACACCAGGGGCCATGCTTGTCCCGGTCCGGGTTCCTGCAGTAGTTCTTCTCCAGCCCTACGTGGGATTCTGTAGAGTGAGAATCCCCACTGTAAAACACATAAATACACATGCTCATATTCCATTTGTTATTTTGCACACAGTGTATCAGAACTAACACCGGGACACGTCTCATGAAGATTCATACACGCTCTCTAAAAACACACCGGCATGCACATGTACAGTACATATACGCTGTAAGTAACCATGGTGTGCCCGGAAAGTCTGACTCTGGCTCTCCTATGGCGCAATGAATCCTCTGCATTCGCTGCACCGAGGCCGTAGAAGGAAACGCAGAGTTTTGTGAAGAGCACTCATGGGAGTATGAAAGTATGTGCTCTAAGCATTCGGCGGGGCTCAGACCAGCAGGAGCCACATCCTCTGTGGAACGATTCGGTTGTGCTCCCGATTTGTAGGAATTTACATTTAATTTTTTTGCACTTTGCTCTAAGAGAATTAAATGCACATAATCCAAAATCATCACTGGAAAGCAATCACTCAGCTGGGACACACACGCACAAAAAATAACGCTAAGCGATGGGCGACAATTTGTCAGGAGGTGAAGATAATTCCACTTCCCAGGAGGATGTTAAACAAGCTGTGGCTCTCGGCAGTTTTTCCTGGGGTGACCCCTCGACCTTGAGCAGG
>CAKALG010020641.1:0-10504 GCA_916700815.1 Helicolenus hilgendorfi
CCAACACTAGGATCAGATCTAAATCATGTTCATGGAGAGACCTTCGTCTGGTCAGCTAACATTACTGCCAAGCAGCTGACATATAGAGTGATATTGTGGTTTTAGCTGACGTGTGTCGCCTCACTGTTTTGAGCGATGCTCGTTCAGGCATATTTAGAGCGAGCAAGCGCGAGCCCGGCGCTGACTTTCGTTGATTTCACGGCCACAGGTGTTGCTGTTAAGAAGCATTTCAGAAAGTTACAAATAGTCCCTTTAACAGAAATTTAAGAAAATGTAGTTGCATGAGGCCCGATGACCTGTAACATTAATCAATTCTGTCGACTTCGCTGTACCTTTCCGGGGCGGAAGAACACTCTGGTCAACCCAAACTTGAAGTCGTTGTCATTTAGTCCCAGAGCTTTGAACAAAGCCTACAGAGGAACAAAATCACATTCAGTCACACAGCAATATTGTAGTAAGAATGTAGGGCACTAAACTGTTTTATGTTAGTTTTTCATTCCCAAATAGGTCAGCGTGGCAATAGGCTTTCTTTTTTTATTCTACAAAACTAATTAGGCTTTATTTTAAACAGATAATAAAAATAAGTATCTTAAAACAACAGTACACTTGAAGAAAACTACTCAATATATGTCATCCCACCTTGCAGAAGAGTCGTGGATTGAGGCGTGTGAGCTTGTCGGGCATGTACTGTTTATACATGTCGTAGAGCTCATGGAAGGGGGCTCTGGAGGGGAAACCCCCCTGCATCAGGTCCAACACCGACACCATTCCTAAACAAGAGAAACACACAAAAACAAAGAAAAAAGCAGGTCTATTGAGTAGAAACAGGATTTCCTTTGGAATGACAGTACACAGTACACTACTGACAGTCTATCAAAGGAACATTATGAGCTTGATGAAATCTGTTCGTTGACATACAGCACAAACTATCCGGTTTGATCCCAGACAAGTATTTTATCAATGTCTAATGTGTGAGTTTGTGAGTGCGTGCAAGTGAGAATAGTTCCATATCTACAGGAGAGGGGCACTGCATGAAAGAACATTAATGTAGTCACAATAACAAAGGCTAAAGTAGTTACAGTGGCAGTATGCACTGACGTCAAAACACATCATTTAGCACCGTTTTATGTTGTTTTTTTAAAGCAACATGAAGCAAATAACAGACTTCCACTTCCATCACAGCCCATGCCCCATGTACAGGTGCAACATATATAAAAAACACTCAAATGATCTAATGAAACTTCAAATGATCTAATGAGACCGTCTGAAACATCATGAGGCTCTATTTACTGCTTTTTATGTCTGGTGTGTTCACTCTGTATGTGCATATAAATACACATCTGGTTTTTTGTTTGTTTAATATAACATTACTATAATTTTATTTGAATGTTGAAGTACATATACATGTATCCGTACACATGTGTAATTGTTTCCTCTTCCTTTCATGAAAAAATTGAAAACTTTATATATATCTAACATTGCAATTGCACTGTAAATTAAGCACCAATAAAACAATTCTTTACAAAAAAAAACACCCTGACAGTGTTCAGTGCAGTATGCCAAACACGGACAACCTGGACTGAAATATACAGTAGTATAAGTCAAAAGCCTCCTGAGGTTTTCCAGTCACTACAGTTTAACATAATTCAACCTTTTGTGGGGAGCAGTGGGAAGAAATGTAAATTTACACATCCTGCATTCCTTAAAGACCTCAGGCTTTCCTTTTGAAGAAAGGTTCAATATTTAGTTTAAATCCTGAGGTTCTTGGGTATATCATATTCATATATTAGAAATATATCACAGGATGTTTCAGTATCGTTGTCCATCTCTTGTATTCAATGAATACAGTAGTATATTTATCCTAAAAAATATGAATTGTGAACAACTTTTTTAAAAACTCCACAGTAAATTTTGTACATGTTGTTTTTGGTCCTACCTGAGCACTGCAGCTGTGAGAGAATCAGAGCTCCTTCAAACTTGTGGCTGACCATCTTCAGGTTGGGTTTTACACAGCGGATGAAACTGGAGCCCTATGCACACAAACATTAATAAGTGCTTTATTGATTCTGAGCAGGAAGTTGGAAAAAAAGTTTTCTAGAAAATATTAAATGAAAGTGACATATTACTCACAGTGCTGCGGAGCTTTTCCAGCAGCAGGTTCAGCTGAGTCTGTGTGTCCAAGCAGACAAAAGAAATGTTTAGTGGTTTGTTTGTAATATTTGTGATGAAGGTAACTCGGACAGACATTTCAAATGAGATAGTAGTGATACACATTCTTGTCACAAGTAAGGGAAGGGAGGAACCAGAGTTAACAGTCATGCAAGGACAAAGGCAAGACACATTTATTTATGTAGCAACTTTAAACAACAAGTGCTTTACATAAGACATAAAAGGCATTAAGACACGATATAAAGGAAACAAGAGGCAAAAAAATATATAAAAAGATACATGCATAGGATTTAAAAGGATTAAAATTGAGTAAATTCGAAGATTAAAATCAGATATTTGGCACATCCAATCATTGATTTGCTCTGCTTGTATGGGGCCATCGTCACCTGGTGATGTCGTTAAATAAATAAAATGTGCATAATTATGGTAAGATATGTTGTTTTCCATGATCTGCTCTCGTGGGAACATTTAGATGCTGAACAGAAGAGGCTCGAGAATGGAGCCTTGGGGGACTCCATGTCATTTTTGTACGCTCAGATATGTACTTACCGATCGACACAAAATAGTCCCCACCCTTCAAATAGGATTCAAACCAGTTTGGTTCTGTGCCAAAAAATCCCATCCAACTTTCCAGTCTGTCTAGTAATATGTTGTAGTCAACCGTGTCGAAAGCAGCACTTAGATCATAGACTGTATATAAGAAGTGGACGTAGTCACCGTGACATCACCCGTTGGTTTGTGGACTGCCGTTTTGAAGCCTCAAGTTTGGCATCTTGGCCGTCACCATCTTGGTTTTTTGCAACCAGAAGTGACACAAGAGGGTGGAGCTAAGTACAACCGAACGCTGAATAAGACATTTTTAGGCGACCGAAATGTTACCATTAACTTGTGAAAGGATTAAAGCTGTACGATGAAAACGTGGACAACAAGCTCATGTTTACAATGTGTACTGATAAATCAAGTGAGAAGTAAGGTCATTTTCTCATAGACTTCTATACAATCAGACTTCTTTTTGCAACCAGAGAAGTCGCCCCCTGCTGGCTATTAGAAAGAATGCAGGTTTAGGGCACTTCCGCATTGGCTTCACTTCTCAGACCCTGGAGTTGCCCACTGACTGAGACCGAATAATACTAAGACTGAAACTTTTTCGCTGCCCGTGTTCAAGTGGATGCCATTCAAGACCTTAACACGGTTCTTATATTTTACGTTATACCTTACACACTGCTCATTTTGACAGGTTATATTTATCTAACATTTTTCCAGCTGTAGAAAATGAAGACAACTCGTCCCACATTTCCTCCCCATATACCTCATTCCAGCTATTAGAGGCTTTTTGAAACACACACGTCATCTTTGTACTTGAGTCCATGTCTGGTGCATTAGTGATGAAAGCACAGAAGCTACATTAGTGATAAAGAAACCTTAAGTTATTTTGGTTGCTGCTGAAACAAAAGACATACAGCTGAAAGTTGTGTACTTCTGGCTCTCTCAACACACTCTTGTGAGAAGGTCTGAGTGTTTCGTTCTTTCTTTCTCTTGTTTTTTTCGCTTCCCCCGTTTTCTAACTCCTCTCTATTATACCTCAAGCTGACTTTATCCAGCTTTATCCACCAAGGAAGGTTTTCTCAGAGGAAAGAGGTAGGAGACTGGAGCAAATCTAAGAGAGGGGAACCCGGAATAGGGAGGAGAAAAAGGGATGAAGGGAGAAGAGCGGAAAGGTGAAAAGTTACAGAACAGGTCTAGAGATTAGAGTTAGAAAAGTCTGAAAAGAAGCTTAAAAGATAGAAGAGTATTGTGAACTATCTTACAAAATTTTACACTTTTAATTCGGAAAACAGTATTGGGAAGCAGCAAATGAGCAAATGCAAAATTCCTGGATAATCAAATATCAAATGAATTTGTTTTAATGTGTTTCATCTTTAATTGGAACTACGTATTATACATTTATACAGTATTATACACAAAATAATAATAAAAAAAGCTATTCAAAATATAATATACATGTAGCATCTAAGTGATTAAATTCAGTGGATTAATCTTTAGAATTTAAAAATAATAATATTTGTGATAGTGAAATTCAAAAGTATTATCATAAACAAAAAGAGAACAGGTTTTGTTCAACTGTATTTAGGTTCATGGGCTTGTCTAACAACACAAAATGACACAATTTGACAATAACTCTGACCTTGAACTTGTTGCCGACGCTGATGAAGCCGAGTTTTCCCGCCTTCTGTTTGGAGTCCTTGTTGGTGATTGGGTTCTCAAACAGCTCTCGAACAAATCCGTCTTTCGATTCAGACACTAAGCTCTCCAGGGACATGTGCAGGGCGTCATTATTCTTCTCCACAAACCGAGTCTGTGGACACACACACACACACACACAAATGCATACCTATATGTAGTGGCAGATTTTTATACAGATGTGCAAGAACTAGGGCTGTCAATCTTAACCCGAAATTAACGCATTAACGTAAAATCATTTCATCCAATTTCTTTAAGGCATTAACGCAATTGATCTTTTGGAAGTTGTAGCGGGTTCAGTTTTAAAGCAAGAGTGAAGATACTGGCTTCATATGAAACTAGAAAACCTAAGGTGCCCATTGGTACCAACCATGTCATACTAGTTTGTCATGAAGGAAGCTAAATAATGCTACAAAGTTGCGCTAAATTTTTGGCGAGGAAAAACTGGCATGGCCATTTTCAAATGGGTGCCTTAACCTCTGACCTCAAGATATGTGAATGAAAATGGGTTCTATGGGTACCCACAAGTCACCCCTTTACACATGCCCACTTTATAATAATCACATACAGTTTTAGGAAAATCATAGTCAATTTAGCACACTGACAGCTGTTGTTGTCTGTTGGGCTGCAGTTTGCCGTGTTATGATTCGAGCATATTTTTAATGCTAAATGCAGTACCTGTGAGGGTTTCTGGACAATATTTGTTACTGTTTTGTGTTGTTAATTGATTTCAAATGATAAATATATACATACATTTGCATAAAGCAATTATATTTGCCCACTCCCATGTTGATAAGAGTATTAAATACTTGACAAATCTCCCTTTTGAACAGCTAAAAAATGTGTGATTAATGTGAGATTAAATATTTGAATCGATTGACAGCCCTAGCAAAAACAAATGAAGATCCCTGCCTCAATCCCCGCAGCAGACAACACACATCACCAAAGCAACTTTTTATAACTGTAAGTGATGTATTGTGACTTTAGTACCAGGGCAACAAACGTATTAGAGCTGGAACGATTACTTTATTAACTGATTGAATTAAATTGGTTTCATTCATTGAGCTTTAAACATTCGGCTTTAACTGCTAGTAATTCCACAGTCTTATGTAACTGGTAACTATGTAGGACGCAATATAAATAGAGGTGTTATAAGAATATTGTGATACTGGATTTTGTGAATACAGTACCACCCAACCCCAACATAATACGATCAGTGTGAAGAATTACCGTTTCATAGCACACTGCTCCAGCAAAGTGCCTGATGATGAAGCCCTCGTCATCCCGCAGATTCCTGTGAATGGTCAACTTCGACTTCCTGGGAACCTAAATGGGAGAGGAAAAAAGCAAATCATATTTAATAACAGAGCTAAAACACACATAAATTGATTTCACTCGAATCCATCACAGCAGAATCTTGTTTATCCACAGCACTATGAAATGAGGAGGGCAGTGATATCTAGCAAAAAAGCCAGAAATGATGTAATAAATATTCTCACAGACTCTGTGCAGGCAGGGTAATGTGTAGTTATTAACATGTTTTCTTGCGAGGAAATAATAACTTCATGCAGACGAGATAGATTTTTTAAACGCCACATTCATCTTATCCGGCTCAAGTATTATAAAAGACCCCAAAAATCCATTACCAAAACTTCAGGATAAGAAAAAAAACAGCATTTTTAAGCTCCATTAGCTTCATCAGTGAGGGGAATCATGCTAAATTATCCTTAAAGTGTGAAAACTATACAGCAGAAATGTTAGCTCACAGCATTTTCAAGCACTTTAGATCAAGATTAATGTCTTTCACCGTATTAAATGTATAGAATAGTGTTAGAGTAATAACTCCCTGCAGTAGAAGGTGGCCACTGCAGCAACCAGCCAACTCTAATCTTAAGCTTGAACTGATGTCAAGGCTGCATTTCTAAAAGGATTTCATGCTTGCAGAGAAACAGGCAGAGTGACGAACAATAGTGACAATGACAGAGAGAGTGAGAGTGAGAGAGAGAGGGATTGGGACTGTGCGTCATTCAGAAAACTGCTGTTAGAAATAGTAAAAATGATCACAATGACAAAACCAGTGTGCAGTTATACGTCGCTGCCTTGTCCCACAAAAGAATGCTGTGCACAAAGAAAGAGGATAATAGCAGAATACTGGAGACAAAGGAAAAACAGAAGGAGAGAGAGAGAATAAGAAACACAGTGAAAAGACGAGAGAGGGAGGGAGAGGTCTGACCGTCAGTCTGAAGTGGTCTTTATGCTTGTTGTGAACAGCCAGGGCAAAGTGTTGGTCGCTGGGCTGAGGGAGGCGGTTCTCTTCATCCAAGATGTCCAGGACTCCCACCAGCTTTGCTTCCACTAGGTCTGGAAACAACAATTATGTATCAGACACATTGTTATGATTTATGTTTAAGGCGAGACACCTCAGGCAAAAATACTGTTTTTCATACACTGGTAAATTGAGATTTTGGGCTATTTTGCTTCCATAACATGTCTTCTTTCAGGAGATTTGCGTCTGTAGATTTCTCCTAAATTCACCCAAAGTTAGCATTAGATGGTTCATTTGCATATTTAAACATAACATTTCAGAAAACTTGTAACACAAAAAAAATTGTCTTAATGTAAGTAATCATCTGGATACGTTTTAAGGTGATATCTATCAGTATCCTTTGTTTTTACCCTATTCACCTGTTGTGTCTCAAAATGAGTTTTTCTCATACTTACATACACCAAACTTTCATTCCCATCTATAAGATATATCCAAAATTCCCTCTATAAAAACATTTGACTCTAATATTTCAACAAAATGAAACACAAATTAAAACCTGGCTTCATCCAATGTTCAAATTTCTGTTCAGGAAATGTACGTAAATTAGCACATATTTCACAAGATAATGCCTCAGTTGCATATTTAAACATAACATTTCAGAAAACTTGTAATACAAAAACTAACTGTCTTAATGTAAGTAATATATTGGGGAAGTTTCATGGTGATATCTATTAGTTCGAATTTGTACCCTATTCACCTATAGTGTCTCTCCTTAAGTCCAGCTCTATAATGTACAGGGAGGCCCAAGTATGAAATACCTAAGATGCCACATGTGAGTTGACAAAACCTTCTTCTTAACATGTCCAAACTTCCCAAGGATCAAAAATGCTTGCAGACATTTTTATGTACAACAACAAAACACATAAATCCCTACTGCGGTATTTAGGAAGGGAACCACAGTGATCATTATTATACAGAAGTTATAAACATTCAGTTTGTGAATATGCCATTTGTTGAAAATTTCCACTGTTTACTGTTTTCAGGATGTGAATATTCAAGGCACAAAACATGTTCATCAGGATGCTCATTTAGCCATACGTCTGAATTATTCATGCAGCGTGCTGTTTGGAATATAATCTAACAGCCAAGGACCTCAGAAAAAATAAAAATTTGCATGAACAAGCACCTGTGCATAAATCCCGAAGATTGATGAGTGAATTAATGGCCAACCCCAAACGGTCATTTGCAAGTCATAAATGTTATTCACGGCTGTCAGTTAACCTCGCACCTGAATAATCGCAGCCTTTGAAATACAAATCAAAACTGCTTCACCTTGATACACTGCTACTTCGTGCCATTAATTCGAGGATTCACTCGAGGACGGACACAACAGAAACAAGTGGGTGTTATTCCGCTGGCTTTCCGTCGCACAAAAGAGGCCAGTAAACCCACAAATACTCATCACGCCTGCTCCCTTCAGACACAGATATGCCATCTCCTTGGATAATGAGAAGTCTGTATTTTTGTCCTCGTGACAGGTGTATTTTCGCTGCTGTGACGTACAGCCCAGAGCACAAGGAATGGCCCAAATGAGCTGATGTTACACGGAACCAACCTCCGTACACATGTACGGTACGGTGTGTGGGATAAACCGACAGCGGACTGCCACTATTTTGTGTTTTGCAGCACAAGCCCTCAAAGGCCACACTTAATGATGTCCCTGAGTGTCACTCCATGGTCCTGCTTTCACTTCACCCAAGGTACAGATACATGTAGATACTGTATCAATATACACACGTATGCTCGGCCCGTTCTCATTCCCAGGGTGTCAAATACGGTCGCTTTGTCACAGACGTTGGCATTCGATACCGCCGCACAAGGCACCCTTTAGCGCCGGGATGAGACGCACCGAGCTTTCCATTAACTACACCCATCCGCGGCAATGGTAAACGCTCAGAGAAACTGCTGTGGTGACGTAGTTTAAAGAGCAAAAGAAACACACCGGGCGGGCGGAAGGGGAAGTGGATGTGTCCAACAAACTCAGCTGTTTGTTCGTGTAGTAATTTTAAGCCCAACTATGTTGTTTTTTTCCTAAACCTAACTTAGTGTTTTTGTTACGTAATCCTAAGCAGGTGTTTTTCTGTTTAATTCACAACATTAAAGGTATAATATGGAACAATTTCCTAACGAATAATGTATAGACTGATAAAAGAATCCCTCTCAATCATCACTTATGCCCCACTAGAAATGTGTGGTGGTGTCTGTCTTTGCAGAGACCCTTCCCTCTGCCTGGATTTTCTCTTTCCATATTATTTTGATTTACTCGGGACGCTTCTAAGTCTTTGGGCCCCACATGGGGGTGCAACCCCCAGCCGATAACAGCGTGCAGGGTGTGCAGCCCGTACAGATGGTAAAATGCCACCGCCCCTCAACGTCTGATACCAAGGCATAAGCATTATACATCGATGGGCACAAGTCCCCCTTTAGATGCTTTGCGGCCATATTTAATGAATGAGAACGGGTTTGTTACACCACTGTGAGTTCCCCTGTCCTCTGTTTTTTTACTTTTATTTTGTAGAGTGCAAGGCTGAGATATCTTTTTTATTTTTAACAGTGACACTTTTCAGGGGAGTAGCAAACTTTTTGAGAAGTGACTGCACACAAGGAAGTAGTGAAGCTGTAAAGTTTGAGGATCAACAGGGTGCTACTGTAGGAGGGAAGTTGACATAGAACTCACCTATGCAGTCCTGGTTGTCAACATAATGCACCTCATTCACTCCCAGGCCTTCCCTCTGATACAGCTCTTGCTCCTGCACAGACGTCAAATACCAAAAACTAAAAACAGATTCTGAAAACGTCCTGTTATTAAATTGAGTGGCTTCAGAACATCATTCACCTCAAAAAGCAAACAAAAAAACATCAAACTGACAATTCGGATAATGAGAAAGAGGCTTAAACCAGAATTGTGGCGCATTAATTGGAGACCTTGGAGGAGAATAACGTTAAGAGATCACAGGAGAGAAACACGCCTCGTCATGTCCCTTGAGAAATTAGCATTCTAATGAGAGAGCGCAGGAGAGACGGATGGAAAATATAGAGACGAGAAAGACAGAGCATCTTTAGTGTGCCAACCGCTTCCTCCTGGCTGAGTTTGGCTTGTGGGTGACATGACATGGCAGCTTTCCTAGGATAAAGAAAGTAAACCACACCAGAATCACATTAATCCACACGTCGCTGCTCACCCACCTCTTTGAGAATACGCTCGTTGAAGAACTGCTGCAGTTTCTCGTTGCAGTAATTGATACAGAACTGCTCAAAGCTGTTGTGTTCAAAATACTCTAAGAGAGAAAAAAAAGCAGAAAAATCATACATTTCAATTAATTTTTGCAAAGCCTGTTTTAATTAATGCAGTCGGGGGAAATTAATTCCCAAGCAAGAACCCTGGAAATGAAGTGTGTGTGTGTATGCATTAGGGTACTTATATTAAGAAACATGCTGCACAGACATGTGTCTCTTCAGTACACTGAACACTAAACAAACTAATGGAAAAAATGTGCAGTCAATCTGGGAAGTTGCATATTTTCACTTCTGCTACGTTATCAGTTATGTTGGGCTAAATCTACACGTTGTACTAAGTTAAATCGAAACTTCCACATTTCATCGAACACTAACTGCATCTTATTACCAAACCCGGCGATGTCCAACACCCCGATGAAGTTGGAGGAAGTCTCGAAGGGGAAACACTGGTTTACTCGCTTGACTACGTGATCGAAGAGGCGGCTGTACACGGCCTTGGCCAGGGCGTCGCGGGCATTGTTTGCTTGTTCC
>CAKALG010020642.1:0-12306 GCA_916700815.1 Helicolenus hilgendorfi
GCTGTTGGTCCAGCAGCAGCTGGACGGCAGGTGGCCTCCGTGCTCCTTTTCAAACTTAGAGCCCACAAAGTCTGTGTGGTTGGTGAAACCGCAGCACTCCAGCTGGGAGAGGGAGGAAAACACAGCAGGTAAAGATTTGACCAGCGTGTTTTGTGGATAAAAATGTAGTTTTTCATCCATAAGCGTTATCTATTTCTATGGTGCAATCTTGTTTGTAAAGTTGTATCTAAAGTTTAGTGAGAGTCTTGCTGCTGTGAGTTGATGTCATCAGTTCACAGTTTATCTGCTGCTCTGTATTGTTGTGTTTACTGTGTTGTATTGACAGGTTGTGCCCACAGAAAGTTTTCAACCATTGAAAACTGTGAGTGAAGTATGTGGGTTACACCAAGTAACCTTGACAATGTGTCTGGAGCACCACATTGCTTTGAGTTTTACAAATTTTACTTTTAAACGCTAACAACTAAATTCCACACACCTTAAAGCAAATAAAGCCAAAACTCCTGCTCGATACAAGTACGAAAATGTGTTTTTTTTGTCAAGGTCTGACATTCCTTCCATGTTTCGCTTTTCCAAAGTGTTGTTAAGCTTTCACACCGCAAATAAGAAAAGTTTATTTTTCAGTGAGTTAAGATATGAAATGGAAGCTCCCGGAGTTACCTTGGCTGAGACTATTGTGTGCAGGTGAGTTGAGGTAAAACTAATGGACAAAAACAGACAGATGCTATGCTCAGCTCGGGTGTTGCTTTTGTTTACTTTTCAATTCAGAAATTGTAGTGTTGCACTTTAGCCGCAGGCAGCTTGTTTATGCGGTTTTAATAGATCAGCTCAGTGAAGGACACAGCAGAACAGTGGTGCAGAGGGAACATTGAATTAGTCCATTAAATCGAGGCAGTTAAAAGCCTGTATGTTCCATTATATACTACAGTCATCCTGAACTTTTAAAGTGTTAACTATGTTCACAATAACTATGAAATGACATAGCGTACAGACTAAAATGTAATGCTGGACAGTCAGCTGGGCAATTGCACTACAGCCCCAGACCTCCAAAATGCCCAGGTTCACTCTGTGTTTAGTTTGTGTTCCTCTTTTATTAACTGCAACTTCTTTTTAATGCACCACTAAAGTACAATATCAACTGTGTCAAGAACGATCTATGATATCTTAATTATTTCAGTTTATTTTGAGCACACATGGTGCATAATTCTTAAATAAATGTAATTACTTGACTTAAAGGTGACAGGATATGTATACGTGCAACAGAAACGGAGGTGCAGTCAACAAAAACTAATATTTTTGTTTGCTACGACTCCGACTTTACTGTCTTTCAGAGGCTGTAGCAGGTACAGATATCACATCATATCATATTAAACTACAAAAACCTAAAGAATCCATTGGTAACAACCATATCATACTAGCTTGTCGGGAAGGAGGATAAAAAATAATGCTCCAAAGTTCAGCAACATTTTGGCGAGTAAAAAACTGCCGTGGCCAATTTCAAAGGGGTTCCTTGACCTCTGACCTCAAGATATGTGAATGAAAATGGGTTCTACGGGTACCCACGATGTCCACTTTATGATAATCACTTGCAGTTTTTTGAATGCAGTATAAATGTGTTATTTGTGTCTATTCTAAAAATGATGTGTGGATATTTCTACATACTGGGGTCCCTTAACAGTCCTGGAATTGCATAAATTGGGTATCACTGTAAAGTTGAGACTGTATAAATTGACCTGTGGTGACCTCTAGGATAATCATAGCCTCATGTAACTTTACAGACACAAACTAGAGCCTAGAGCATTCAAAGGATGGATGGTTTTCCTAGCTAGATTGACAATAAGAGGGGTTCTAAGCAGTTTCCAGAACAGCAATTGGATGCTCGCCATCCAATTGCCGAAAAATGCAATTCTTGCAGAAATCTCCAAATGTCAAAAGTTTTTGAAACCAAATCACAGCATGGCTTTTTCTATGGTGTTCCTCAAGGTCTTGGTGTCTTAATGAGGTATTTTGGAGGGATTATTCCACTTTTTTTTATCAATTTGATCAAGTGGTTAAAAGATTAAATTTAGCACCAAATCTGTGTAACAAATGGTATCAACTTAAAAATTGCTGCAACAACTTTTGATACCTAATAGAACATGGGAATGGCCATCACATACATCTACAGTATCATAATGTTCTAAGCCCTTATACACTCAATTCTTGTTTATTTCTGATTTTATGACTAGAACAACTTGACACAGTGCTGAGCTGCATCATTGTCAGCTTTCAGATGATTTACACCACTTCTACAGTATGTGACATCTACTGTTGACTATTTATATCCCCATAAAGAACCTCTGCCCCCCCTAAAAAAGACAAAAACGGGTCTATTGTGGGTCTCAGAGGGTTAAAATGTATACATTAGCAGTAGTTTTCTTTGGTGTACATACTGTATTGTGTAATTTCTTGTTAGTACAAAATAGTGAAATAGATTTATTGTGTACTACCTGACAAAACACTGCATTGACAGCATTATATTCTAGTGTATACTTTATGGTGTGGAGTTTGACAGACAACTATCAGTTGTAATTTGTTGGAGAATCCTTCCATGCACCACAGATGAGTCCTGAAAATGCTTCCTACATGCAACTGTATTAGAACATGTCAATATTGTGACCTTCACATGAATAATATAAAATGAAATAGGTTTGACTGTGATGGATTATGCATGAGGTTTCAAGATTCAGAAAGTTGTAGTTGCATTTTGTAGTTTAGAGCGAAGACATCCAAAACCAGTACATTCCTTTCAGTTCTGAATATGAACATGTTGAAAACAAACTTAAGAGATGCTGTACCTCTGTCATGGTGGTGTTCCAGAGCTTGGTGAGCACAGGATCACTGCCGTAATCCTTCTTTAAAGCCGGGGTCGCCCACGCTCTGAGGATCCCCTCAGCCTGAGGAAAACACACACATAAACACACAACACTTATTGACGAGCCTCTAACCTTAACCTGAACCCAACTCCAACTTCATCCCCAAAACCAAGTCTTCATCGTCTCTTGAAGTAATAGAGATGGTGCAAAATGTCCTCAAAAATGCTATCAATTGCAAAAAATGTCTTCACTTTTCTTCAGTGTCGTCCCTTGCCTGACAAAAATGTCATCTTTCTGAAATTTCCTATCCAAAAAATGTCCCAATTTTCCAAAACTATCCTCATTTTTCAATCGATCCAAACTTCCTAAAATGTCTTACTTACCAAAATATGTGCTCATTTGCCAAAAATGTCACCCTCCACTTTTCAAAAATATCCTTGTTTTCTTGCTTTCTAAAAATGTCCCCAATTTCCAAAATGTCCCGTATTTTCCGATACCCATTTTCCCAAATTATACTCACTTTCTAAAATGTTCTCACTTTCCAAAATATCCCAATTGTGCAAAAATGGCCCACTTTTCCCAAACAATCCTCCTTTACAAAAATGTCCTCTTTCCAAAAATACCCCCACTATGAACTGTATAAAATATCCATGACGTCACCCATAGGTTTCTGAGGAGATGTCCTAACTTTTGCGAGAATGTCCTGACTTTACTAAACTGACTTTTAAAGTGTCATCACTGTCCACTCTTGAAAAATGTCATCCCTTTCCAAAATACTAGCTCTAGTAGCTGTAGCCTAGCTCCATCAAAGTTAGAAAAAATACATTTCAAAAGCACACTTTTCTACAGCCCCAGCACGTCATGCTGTCTCATTTAGGGGTCAAGTATGCAGATGAGAGGCCTATACATGCAAATAAGCTCCTGTGGCGGTCTGTAAAAGCACATCACTGCACTGCAGAGCTTTAACCATCAAAGTCCAGCAGTGTCACACACATACACACACTTAAGTATGCACACACCACACACTATGGAAGCCCCTGAAATAAAATACTGCAGCTGATTTCACGGGGAGGAAAGGTAATTCTCTGGGAGTCACCTATTCATCAGAAATTAAATAAATCTTCTTTCACACAAAGCACTTGGGAAATAAACAGCCTCGGCCTGGCACCTGGAAAAAATGAAAATAAATAAAAAAACGGCCGAGCCATTATTCTCCATTCTTCTTCTCCTTTTTATGGCCGTAAACTGGAGGGGGGAGGGGGGGGGGGGCATTTACATATATATTGATGCTCCTGATGGCTTCGGTCAGGACACATTTTGTCTGCTATTTGTGTTTATTCAAAGTATAAAAAAGCAGGTTATGTTTCAGGCCGGAGGAGAGTCTTTTGTTGTGAAAGAATTCCTTCACAAACACACAGGTTAGCTTTCTTTCACGCCCTCCCCTCCTCCCCCTTCCTCAGTCTGTTATTTTTTTTCCATTTTGATTAATAATCCTGTCGCGTACAGTCACACAAAGATCCATTTGATGAGGAGGGAGAGTGTGTGCTTTACTGTATGCGCATGTGGCCATGTGCAACCGTGTGTCTATCAGGTTTATGTGTCTGAAAGTGCATTTTTTCCCTTCAGTGTGTGAGTGTGTGTGTACAGTGAAGGGGGACAGGCGTACGAGATGCCCGAGGGGATGCTGGGATACATGCCACAATTAAAAGTGCCCCCCAAGAAGCCGTGAGAGCGGCTGAGATCAGAGAGGGTTATTACCAGCCGGCTAATTCATCACTGTCACTCTGCCCCGCGCCTCACCACATCTCGCTAAACACACACACATCCCCGCATGCTTACACACTGATACGGGCCCCTACAAACTCACACACACACACACACACACACACACACGGTGGACAGGCAGGACAAAGACCATAGTAACACACAGCACAGCGAGGCGGGAGGCGATAACACGTCTATCAATACAGTAGAGTGAACGCCTTCTACGCACACATGGTAAAAATCTTCAGCTTCATGTGTGTTATCGATCTCTTGTTGCTTTACAGTCTGTTGCTGCTTCTGAAATAATTATCAATATCTTTTACTGCAGTGACTCGCCGGCTGCTAATTGGTTATTGTTCTTAAGTGGAAAAGCAATAAATGAAAACCGTATTACATTCAGCTGAGCGTTGCTTCGTTATGAGGAAAGGTGATGCTTGGCGCCATCAGTCATAAGATGCATTTCCATCCATTTCTTTGTGTGCTGATATATAATTTGAAATTTCCAGAATCTTTAAAGACTCTTTGCAACCCAGTGGGCAACCTCTGGGCCTGAAAAGTGAAGCCAACTTGCATTCTTTCTAATAGCCAGCAGGGGGCGACTCCTCTGGTTGCAAAAAGAAGTCAGATTGTATAGAAGTGTATGAGAAAATGAGCCTACTTCTCATTTGATTTATTACCTCAGTAAACATTGTAAACATGAGTTTATGGTCTCAATCGCTAGTTTCAAGTCTTCTTCAATACAGCATGATGTTCATTCAGTAAATTATGGTCCCATTTAGAGTCAAATAGACCATAAAGCAGTGTATGCTTTAGGGCGGGGCTACCTTGTGATTGACAGGTCGCTACCACGGCTTTATCCAGTCTGGGAGTTGTCCGTGTTTTTGTCTTAGAACTTTAACTCTTTCACAATGTGTTTTCAGTTCATGAAAGTTAATTATGACCTTTTTGGTCACCTGAAAATGTCTTATTCTGCGTTTGGTTGTACTTAGCTCCACCCTCTCGTGTCACTTCTGGTTGCAAAAAAACAAGATGGCGATGACCAAAATTTTGAACTCGAGGCTTCAAAACTGTAGTCCAGCAACCAATGGGTGACGTCACGGTGCCTACGTCCACTTCTTATATACAGTCTGTGAATGGAACTAATCCTAATAAAGACAATGTACTGTTACTGTGTATGGAAAAAGCAAATAATGCTACAAGTTTTCATCCCAACTTGTGACATACTCACACTTTGTTAAACCCCTCGGCGTCACTTTTCGGTCACAGTAAACGCAGGCTTGACGTTATGAATTAAACAAAAACACTTGCTTAGGTTTAGGCAACAAACAACATGGTTGGACTTAAATTACTACGTTTGTAAAGTGTAAATCAGACTACCATGCTTATTTTTAGGTGCATACCTGTATTTCGGGGTTCTTCTAGAACATGTTTACACGCTTTAATGTTCAAAAAACGCTTTACTTTTCTCATGCCGGCTGTGCTGCTGCACCTCATGTCACCCTCTGTCTGAAACGCTCTGTTTGAGTAGTTGCCCCTCCTACCGATAAGCCCAGTCTGCTCTGATTGGTCAGCTGGCCCACTGTTGTTATTGGTCAACCGAAACCAAACTCTTGGGACTCCGCTCCAGCTCCGCTTTAACTAGCTTTATTTGAGGGCTTGCCAAACTACCCGTTAAGCAGGTATTATGCAAATGTGTTTCTTGGTGACATCACCATGTTACGGAACAAAAGGCGGGACTTCAAGCGAGGCGTTTCAGGCAGTTCAGGAGCAGTGTTTCTGTGGGGGAGAGTAACTCCCTGGACTTTGGGCTAACTTTGCAGACCTTTTACATGCACAAAAAACTATATAACAAACTAAAGGGAAGGCGAAAAGCACAAAAGCATAATAGGTTCCCTTTAACGTCACAAACAAACAGCTGATTGTAAAGTGACACGAACAGAACAGCGGTCTCCTGGATTAAAGGCCCATCCACCTCACCTCCTGCCTGTCCAGTGTGTGTCTTTTTTGCTCTTTATATTACGTCACTACACTCCTTGAGCCCTTTGTCTGAGCGTTTACTTTTACCGCAGATGGGTTTATATTAAAAGCCTGGTGCGTTTCAACAGGCGCTTAAGGGTGCCTTGTGAGTTGGTATCACACACCGATGGGCATAAAAAAGCATCTGTAATTTGCACCCCTAGGAATGAGACCAGGTTGAATAATCACAACGCTAAAATGCTCCGTAGAGCTGAGGAGAACTCCAGAGTTGGTGATGATTCTCTGTGGGTTCATCATGAGTGACACCTTCCACATACACAAAGCCATTTCTTCCATTGTTAGTACAAAAAATATTGATCGGTGGAGCTTTAAAGCAGAAGTAATTGGAGTTAATCATCTTACATCACTTATCTTTCCTCTTACTGACGAGATATTAAAGCAAACAGCAATCAGTATTGGATTACGTTTTGAGGGAACATTCCTTTACTGTACAACACATGGACGTCGGCGTGATTCATTAAATGCCACATCACATCTATTTCATTCATCCAGTGTGAAGTCCATATCGGCCCCGGTAATAAATCTCCACCCTGGTCACTTCCGAATCACTTGGCGGAGAAAGAACAACCGTGACCACCGACGGCCTCTCATAATGCCTGCTGGAATTGCTTATTAAATCTCAGTTATTCCGACCACCTGAAGGTTATTGGCTCTTTGGTTAGATGAGCTGCGGTGGGCCCGGTGGCCAAAAGGCAGATTTATGCCACAGATAAGTAGGACAGAATAGATCAACGCTTTATTTATTATGTCCTTTCATTGTCTACGCCTCTGTCTCTTACTTATTGACACAGGCGGCTATATATATGCATATTAGATGTATATTGCCCATATTCATTATTCTGATGCTATTGTGTTTACTGTGTCTTATCAAAAGCAGGAGATGGACAGCTGCTCTCGCACCACACTCATATCCGTGATGGAACTGAGGATGTCTTTTGTGTTTGTAATGAACAGATGATGCTGAAGCTAACAAACAGCGCGTTAGATTGACTCTAAACCTTATCTGTGATCTCCTTAGGAAGGCAAATCTATGAGTTATGTCTTGCATTTCATTGAGCTTTAGACAATAGCTCACACCTCTCTCTCTCTCTCTCCTCTCTCTCTGTTGTCGATTCACTTCTCACCAGATGCCGTGTATAGCCGACATCGCTCGCCTCAGTTAGCTCAGCTTTTGTAAATGACAGGCACGAGATGGGGCAGATTTATTTCAACAAAACTGCCTCAGCAGCAGCAGCAGCGCTCCCAGCTCAGCCTCCAAGGACACATGCACACACACACACAGAAAAACACACACTCTCTCTTAGCTTCTTTGTGTGATGCACACCAGGGTTAGACAGGGCCAGAAAAAAATAGGTAGCTGAGAGAGAGGGAGAAGTTAAAGGCCGACTTATTCACTGCAAAAAAATCATCCACTATAATTTCTGTCTATAATTGACCTTATTAGCTACGGACAAGTATCTGCTAATTGTTATTTGCCACTAAGTTAGCTCCTACAGACCCCAAGAATCCTGCAATGAGCAAAACGACATGCGAAGCACAAGAGCCTAATTTTTCTAGGATAGTAAGAATACTTGTTTTATGCTGAAATAATCTTCTTTGCTTGTTTTAAGAAAAATATGACTTTAAAGATTTGGAACAAGCTCCCAGAAAACTGCAGGACCTCCAACTCTGAGTTCTTTTAAATCAAAGCTTAAAACTTTCCTGTTTTTCTGCTGCCTTTTATTAAACCAGATAATGATCTTATATACTGAACTAGAGCTTTTACTCTTGTGTGTTATACTCTATTTTAGCTTTTATTTTTTAGCTTGTTTTTATTTTCTAGTCTTTAATGTTTTTATGTTTTTATAACTGTTTTAATTATGTCTTAATGTTCTTTTTGCACTTTGTCGCAATGTTCTTGAATGTTTATGTAAAACACTTTGATTTGATCTGTTGCTGAAATGTGCTCTACAAATAAAGCTGCCTTGCCTTTAAAGACTTAATTACAGGTTTTTAAAGAAGTCCTCCGAACTGAATGACTAAATTAGTATTGTCCGTTGTCTTCTGAAACATTTACTCATATGGTTCCCTCTGTCCACAGGACAACATCGTTTGTCAGTCTTATCTTCCAAATGCATCTTTGCCATGTGCTGCTGCTGCTCAAACTGGGTTACCAATAACACCAGCACAAACAACTGAAATTCCCAGGCAGTGCAGAGTCCACTCTCCTCCGTCCATCAGCTCCTCCCTGCAGATGGATGTTTGTCAGATTCCCTCTCTTGCTCCTGGGGACTCCGATACATCCTCTGATTGGAATATTTTCTTTATTAGGATCCCAATCTTCACTAACCTCCTTTTACATAGCCCATTTGAAACCCTTGTAATTATTATACGTGGCACTAAATGTAAATGGAGCACGCTTGTGTGTGTGTGTGTGTGTGTATGACAGAGGGGGACACATATGTAAATAGGCTGTTTTGCATATAAAATGCTTTAGCTTCGATATTCCAGAGTAATAAATTGCTCAAAGTTAGAGACGGCGCACACGGCCCCCGGCTATCCCGGAGTCATTAAGTAGCCGAATGTAGTGAGGCGGACATAAAGCCAGTAATTCAATGATGGCTGCGGCTATGATGGAGAATTTACATGGAGATAAAATCCAGAGAGTGGGACGAGGAGGTGAGAGGGTGAAAGAGAGGGACGAGACGAATTAAGAGACAAAGGAAGGGGAGTGAAGAGGAGGAGAGAGAGGGGTGATAGAAGGGAGGGGATGTGATGAGGCAGTGAATAGAAAGAAAGAGGAAGAGGTGAAGAGGGGGACTTACAAATGAAGAGTAGGCCAGTGCCACGACTCCAGCTGCCACTTCAGCGATGAATATGATGAGGATGATGGAGAAGAACTGCAGGGAGATAAGACAAGGAGAACGTTTTTTAGTTATTTAATTTGATAAAATACTAAAAATCTTTCTTTTGTTGAGCAGTTTTCTAAAATCCAAGTCTAGAGCTGCAATGATCTGTATTTATATTTGCATGAAAAGGCACGGTTGCGCTCTGCTTAATACCATTGTACACTATGAGATTCTTTTTTGGTAACATTTTCTCTGATGAAGCTTGGCTTTTTAAAGGATAACTTGTGTATTTTTCAACCTTGACCCTATTTTCCCATGTTTTTGTGTCTAAGTAACTAATGGGAACAACACTTTTTGAAACTGGACCAGTATTTAGGGAGAATGTTGCAGCCGCCAGCTGCTAAATGAGCTGTAAGGTTATCATTTGGGGCAACCTGGCAACGTCAGTTTACGTCCACTAAAAGTTCTTGTTTTTGCCACTGATAGGCTCCGATTGTGATTATAAGTGTCTGACAACATTATGGAAAGGACCCTTCATGGAAAAGTGTTGCCCCCATTAATCACTTAGACTCAAAAACATGGGAAAATGGGATCAAGGTTGAAAAATACCATAGTTATCGTTTAGGTAAATACTGCATTGGACCAAAGAATATGGAGCCTTTCTCAAAAAACTAAATCTGGTAATATAGATAAAAAGAATAATAAGATAATAATAAAAAAAAGAATAAATAAATGAATAATTTAAACATCAGAAAAAAAGATCCTGAGGTTTTTAACCACCAACACATCTGTACATCCAGGGTCCTGTTAAACAGCTATTGTTGCACGCAACAATCACGGAGTGTCGATAAAGCTCGGCTGAATACACAGAGGGACAATAAGGACACACAGAGCCTCAATGATCCCCTCCTATCAGCTCATCCATTCTTTTTATTCAGTCCATTACAGCTGTTTCTCGCGTGAGCCAGATATGCGCCGCGTCCTGCGCTGTCAGTCGCAGGATCTGCTGCACCGTCATCATTCAACTCGATGGGAGATGTGGACATGATGGGGGCTCTACGGGGGAAAATGTGCTGCCTGTGCTCCTCATTAGACTCACTGCAGTGGACTAAGAGGTAGTTAGCCTTGTCGTTAATGTGCATAATAATGTACGCTGCACTGTTCGGGTGTTGGTGGTGTTGCGGGTATAAATGAGGCAGGAGGGGTTGGATGTGGATATTATCTGAGCTGTTGATGAGCCGGTTGCAAATGTAAAGATGGGTGAGGTACCGAATGTCGAGCAACTGGATGTAAAAGCACCCAATGAACCAATACATGATCATTTATGGTGTTTTACATCACAATGCCAGTGGTTGAACCATTTTTAAAGGGAATGGGACACAATACATAAGGAGATGACTGAAATGTCTCACTAGTGGCTACATGATTGGTTGTTTACTTTTACACGTTGTTTCCATACACCGTTCATAACTATACTTACGAAAAGTAATGCACTGTAAGGCTGCATTCACACCGGATCAGGTGTTGCAGCGATTCGCCAACGGGTTGCACAGTGGTGTGGGAGAGTCACTTTAATGGCCCATTAACTGCAACGATGAATGTCTTTTGTTCCCTCATGGCTGGTTTCTACAGCTCTGCATCGCCAGTTACGTCATGGCCAGCGCAGTGTAACGTCGGGTTGCGTTTCTCCAAAAGTGGATTCTGTTTCTACTGCAACCCCTGCGGCAACCGCAGCCCAAACACACTACCCCCATTCAAAATGAATGGGAAGACTTGCATTTTCGCCGCAGTAGTATTGTAGTAGTAGTAGCAGTATTGTTGCCTAAACCTAACCAAGTCGTTTTGTTGCCTAAACCTAACCAAGTAGTTTCGTTGCCTAAACCTAACCAAGTAGTTTTTTTTGCCTAAACCTAACCAAGTAGTTTTTTTGCCTAAACCTAACCAAGTAGTTTTGTTGCCTGAACCTAACCAAGTAGTTTTGTTGCCTAAACCTAACCAAGTAGTTTTGTTGCCTAAACCTAACCAAGTAGTTTTGTTGCCTGAACCTAACCAAGTAGTTGTGTTGCCTAAACCTAACCAAGTAGTTTCTTGTGAAGACGGAAATTTATTTTTAGAAGACCTTATGCATGTAACGATTGGAAATTGAAACGTGTTGCTGGACATTCGTAAGAAAACACACGGAAAATGAGGAATCATTTTTGTAAGATCTCGTATGAACTGTTATATGAGAATACATTGACTTTTACCATCTTGAGTCTGACTGCGAGACACCTTAAAACAATTTCAACAGACCCGGCCACTATGTAGGAAACTGCTTTAAAATTCACTTTGTGTACAGTGGGAATACAGGGTGAGTGAACTGGTGTTTTCCCATTGAAAACAAGGAAGACACTGAACTTTGTGAGCATTACTCGATGCTCCGATTTTACATCTCACTGCTGCACTCAAACCTCAATCAGTTTAAACTTTGACTGCGTTTGTTGTGACCTTTGTGCAACCAACGAGACAACAGCTGGGACGTTACCTGAAAGCGATTGGAGGAAAGGATAATTGTCTTTGTTTCAGAGCTTCTAGAACTATACAACTCAACCTTAAAGTCTTACAAAGACTGGCAGGAAGACTAGTAGCATGACAAGAGATTTAGCATCCAGACGTGGCTGCCAGCTTTGTGAATAGACAGGAAGTAAACTATTGTGCTTTCCTGCTACCCTGGCTGCGTTGATGAAGTAAACTTCCACTACACCTTCAACCTGATGCTTTCTATACTAGGTCTTTTACACGTACCATGAGCAGCAGACACTTGCTCTCCTTTTGAGCCCCACAGC
>CAKALG010020645.1:0-13367 GCA_916700815.1 Helicolenus hilgendorfi
TCCGCCCAGCATCCTTCAGAATAAAAGTGTTATCGCCTCAATCCAAACAGACTTGCCACAAAATTGCAAACAAATCACATGTCCAAATACTCCTTACGGGCATGCCCTGTACTGCGATTCAAGAAAAAACACTTAAACCCTTGAAATCAGTCACCCATCTACATTAATGGTGACGGATTATAAAATTGCATTTTGCTTGATTTTATTCTGAAGGGCATTTGAACATACCGGAAGGGGTAAACCGGAGTTAGGTCAAAGATCCCCAACAGTGTTATTTTACATTATACGGAATAATAATAATAATAATAACAATAACAATAACAATAACAATAACAATAATAATAACAATTATTATTATTATTATAAGTATAAGTATAAGTATTTAGCACTTTTCAAAACATATGTTACAAAGTGCTTCACAAGACAAGGAAAGCAGATGAGGTAAAAGTAAAAACAATAAGGTAACGGTTAAAACAGAACATCACTAATTATCAAAATTGATGTAAGGAAAGGAAGAGTTGGATCGTGCAGCCTGAGTGTTATAAATGTTAATCTTTCACATCTGTTTTATAGTATATGAGTGTTTTTACCAGTGTATGTGACCTTCAGCCCTCAGACCCTCAGTGGGTCAAAGCGTGGAAACTGGTTTGCCTAACCCTAATATGTACTGCTTGGTTTATACAGTCCACACCTGTGGTGTAATACAATGCTCCAGAGTTCAGGTGAACTTCTATGTGTTGTGCTGTGAATTAGAGAGTGTGAACGAACGAACATGCATGCAGTATATGTAACTATGTAACTGGCTGATGAATAACACAGCAGATAACACACACACACCCAGATTGCAGATTGTGACAACCTCCCTCTGGACTGTGAACTTTGACTGTGAACTTTGACCACAATTAGAGTTAGGTATGTGTGTGTGTTTCTCAGCAGTCCAGTGGAGCTGAAGGTCCAGTCCTGGTGTACTGTTTTGAGTCAACACGTTCTGGTATATTCAGGATGAATCTGTCTTTTCTTGTGCTGTGTGTGCTACTGTCTGCCTCCAGCTGCTCAGCTAACAAAGGTACAACTTTTTCTATTCTGTTCCATCTCTTGATATATAAATATGGAATTATATGTGTCTGTGTTCCCCATTCAAGTAAGAAACAATGATGGCAGCTAAAATAATGTGTGTTGTTGATCTGGTGTATTAATACCACTGTTGGCATAAAAAGTATTTTCGTCTCAAAACGTTGTTTTCAAAATTATGTATTTTTTTTGTCACAACATTAGAATATGTTCTCGTGAAATGACAACTCCTCTCAAACATGACAGCTTTTTTCCCTCTAAATATTTTGACTTTATTATTGTACACACCATTTCACTCAAAATCTCAGCTCATTCTAAAAGTGGCACAAGATCCAGATTCAGAAGAACTCACTGTCCATCGCAATGTGACAAAGGTTTGTCTTCAATGTGGCTCAAAAAAAGAAAAGAAATGCGCTCATCTCAAATATTGACATTGCAGTTGTGTTTTATTTAGTTGTCATATAAATACTACACTATCAGCTCCCACCTTATTTCACAGTAATATATTTAAAAGGACCGGTGTGTAGCATTTACAGAGACCTATTGGCAGAAATGGAATATAATATGAATAAGTATGTTTTCTTTAGTGTATAATCACCTGAAGATAAGAATGGTTGTGTTTTTGTTAGCTTAGAGTGAGCTGTTTATATCTACATAGGGAGAGGGTCCTCTTCACGGAGCCGGCCGCCATGTTTCTACAGTAGCCCAGAACGGACAAACCAAACATTGGCTTTAGCAAGAGCCTTTCACGTTTTACATTACCTGAAGGTCACCGTAATTCTCCAACACGGTTGTGAAACTGCGGTAAGGTGAGCCGCAGAGCACTCAACTGTGGTACCGCCAGCCGCTGTCTGACTTCCGTTGCTCCTAAAGTAGTGTTATTATGGTAAGGATTGCCTCAGAGCGAGGCGTACGGCGTTACCATGGTTTTGTACTCGGCGGCTCACGTTACCGCAATCTTGGAAAGGGAGGAGTGAGCGGAGGGGTACTCAGTTGGTTGCAGTCTGCAACCGCACCACTAGATGCTGAAAAATCCTACACACTGTACCTTTAAAGGGCCAGTGTGTAGCATTTAGGCAGATATATTTGCAGAAATGGAATATAATATCAATAAGTGTTTTTTCTTTAGTGTATAATTGCCTGAAAATAAGAATCGTTGTGTTTTCGTTAGCTTAGAATGAGCCGTTTATGTGTACATACGGAGCGGGTCCTGTTCATGGAGCCGGCCACCATGTTTCTACAGTAGCCCGGAACGGACAAACCAAACCCTGACACTAGAGAGGGCCATGCACGTTTTCACGTCTTTGCGTCGGCCACCGTAGTTCTCCTACACGCTTGGCACACGGGAGAAGTTTCAGTTGGTTGCAATTTGTAACCTCACTGCTAGTTGCCGCCAAATTCTACACACTGCACCTTTAAAGTGCGGCAGTCATAGCACCTATCATCACATTTTAGTCTCTTTTGGACTGTGACATGTATGTATGTGTGTGTGTGTGTGTGTGTGTGTGTGTGTTTAGGTGTGCGGACTGGCACACGAGTAGCAGCAGGATCTCAGTCAGTGACTCTTCAGCCCTGGTTGGTGGGTTTGACAGCTGTAGTTGGTTTCCTCTTCATCGTCTTCACCATCCTCATCATTCACAGACTACTGAGGAAGAACAGGTCAGCTACACACACACACACACACACACACACACACACACACACACACACACAGTCTCACACATGTTCACGAAGGTCTGTGTGATGCAGTTAGTTCAGTTCCCACATTTCACACAGCCCACAGTTAAACATAAAACACTGAAATCATCTATTTGCTGATGTTCAAATCCATTCATTGTGTGGGAAAAAAGAAAATATGATGAGATCAGCTCTGATTGGTTGTTTTCCTCCGGTCTGTGAAATCTTGCAGACGCTATTGGGAGCACCGGAGGACACATAGGCACATGATTTTTTTTTCAGATTACCTGTCTCATGCACTAGTGCCAACTTGTTTTAATCATATTTGCTCCAATTCTACGTACTGCAGCTTTAACTCCCTGATAACTGCAGGTAAACAGGTGAAAGGTAAATGACTAATCCATCTGTTTGTTGTTGTCTTGTGTTGCAGGGAGGATGAAGAGGTCTTGGGTTTTGACAACAAGGCTCTAGAGATGGATGAAGGGGTCACTAAACAAACCAGTCTGTAGAAACGCAACCCATCGAATCCAAGTCACCTGCTCAATAAGTGCTCTTTCCACTGAAGGATATGGCTGCTTTAAATTCACTGTTGTCATAAAGAGTTGAACAGGAGTTATTAACAATGTCTCTGTTGATCTTTGTTTTGTTTTTCTTTTAGAGACAGAAATGAAAAAAAAATAGTTATTTGCTTTTCATTTTCAATTTTTAGACAATTTAAAAAGCGTACTTAGGTTTCAGCTGTCAGAAATTGTAGGACATGTTGAATATTTCCATTTCATGGAATGTTACAGTCATAAAATACTTGGAGTCTTCGGTTTGAATGTTTTCCACATTCTAGAACTGCTCTAGTTTTCTGTCACCACCAGAGGGGTCCATAGCACAGAAGAAAAAGAAGAAATGAAACTGCTCCAGTTACAGAACTGTAGTATTTACCATAATATTTCTTTTTTGTGTGTGTGTTGTGTCCCACTACCAAAACTCACCCCCATTATGAGCTTGTAGTTTTTTCCTCCCATAGATTTATTTGAAACAAGAAGCCTATGACCAGATAAACATTTCATAAACAGACAAATTAAAGGAAGAATCAGAATAAATAAGTAACACATGCTTCCATATCAATCAGTCAATCAATCAATCAATCAATCAATCAATCAATCAATCAATCACTCACTCAATCGATCAAACTTTATTTTATATAGCACTTTTCAAGCAGGTCAAATGCAATTCAAAGTGCTGGACAGACGATTGACAAAAATGTAGAATGTTAAAAATGGATTTAGAGACTAATGCACACCAAAACAACCAAGATAAAAGTTCATTGGATAAGAAAGCAATAAGAGATGGGTATTTAGGATAATAAAAGATAAATAAAATACAAGGAAATAATAATAACAACGCAAATAAAAATAGAAATACAAATTATGAAACTACACAAAATGAGCAGATTGTATTAAAATAATAAATTTTAATAAAATAAAATAGAATAAAAGAGATAATAACGATCAGCAATAAAATGTTGATTAAATTAAATAGAGTAAAATAAACACTATAATGATGATGCTAAATAAAATAAGTATTAACAATAAAAAACATAAAATTATAAAATTATAAAACTATAAAACACATAAAAGTCAGACTAAATAGATGGGTTTTTAGTTTATGTCGGTGTTGGAGAAGTATTACAAAAAGATCATGGCCCAAGCAAGGAGGTAAACCAGGGTTACAAACATGAGAAAGCAAGTTCATTAAACTTGGAATCAGATTTAATACCAACAGATGAGTGTAGGTCATTTGCAATTATCTGCTGCAGATTATTTTTGTAGGACTCCACTGTTCCGGGAGAGGACCTCACCAATGGCTTGGAAATAAATGTTACGCGATCTATGTCACAAAATCTGCAAAAGTAAGTGCTATTGCTGAAATTTTCTACGAAACCATGATCGAAGGTTATCTCCAGCAATGGCACATAGTGTTCCTTTCACCTGAACATTTTTCATTTTTCACCTTTCATTTTCCTCTAGATCTTTGAGATCTGCAACAAGTGTACTGAATACTTTTTCTTGGCCAAAGTACTTGAAATCCTGTTCCCGACATAATAGAACCAGTTGCATTTGGTCAACAATAGACCTGTTATGAGGTGCTACATCTGCAAGACTAGCATACACTGCAAGAACTGTATGCTTCTTTTTGCCTGAGCCAAGTGGATTGGCTACTTCAAACATCCTGATACAGTATCAAACCAAAGGCCTTATCATCTGATTATCTGCCATATTACTACCATCCCATACATCCTCCAACATATCTTTTGGTCTATTACAAGACTGCATCTGCTGCCTGTGTGAATGAACTTGCTGTCCGACTGACTCACACTGTAGAAGTGACTGACATGTTTCTTTTACTGGTACATACTGAACAAAGCATTCCTTTCCAGACTCATTCTGCCCAAGATACAAAGGCACTGATTCAACATATCTGAACTAATTTTTAAAAAACGTTTTTCTTCTTTTATCCGTTTTTAAAGTACCAGTGTTGCAAGCCCGGAATAGATCCTCTGATTTCAAGGCATCTAATACATTCTTTACATCACATCGGGAATCCATAAGATTTCTAATTTTTCCACTCAATTTATGAAACAAATGAGACTGCGCAAGCTCTGTCTTTCCAAATGCTGACATCCATTTTCCACTCATTAACTACTCACATCTTTTACCAACAGCACAACAACACAACCTGGAAACACATCAACACACACATCAGAATGAAGTGTCTTACCTCTCACCTCTCCATCAGGATTACTTCACCACAGAAAGCGACCAAATCCACTGGACACCGGCCACAGCCCGCAGGATGTTCTCGCACTGATGCACACTGTTAAAACTAATTATGCATGCTCTTTCCTCATAAAACTCACCTGATCACACTTAGCTGTCTTGAAGTACCAAAGCTGCAGAGTGAGGACTATCACGATCCAACTTCTCTTGAATCCACCCTCCAGTGGACAGAAACCAGCTCTTGACCTTTTGACCTCTGACTTGCTGGAACCCAATTGGCTCCATATATATATAAACTAAGAAAAAAAAGTTTGGAAATTTGTGTTTGGTGGATTATTTCTCTGTTGGTACAATGATAATTGGTATTGTATTTTACATCGTTGGAAAGCCTGTTTATATACCTTCACAATGATATCCAACTAACAAAGGATCATGCATTTGTAGGATGAGCAGCACAGCTGATTATGTGGGTAGTGCCCAAGTAAAACGTTTTAAATATATATTTGTAACTATTTATAAATATATATACATACTTATTTATTATATTATGACCAATTTGTCATAACACAGACTACTAAAGTATATATGTAGTCGATTTTCTATTAACTTTAATTTTTGGACTGATAGTGGTTTATAAAGTCAAATAATATGGCATCGAAGGTCAAATCATTGCTTTCCTGTTGGGTCAGTGTTACAGGAACTCTTAGCCTGACAGTTAGCCTGCCCCGGACCAGGTTAGTTTCCCAGCGTCAGTTGCCATAGTAACTGAGGTTGAACTATGTTGAATTTGCTTGACGGAACTGAAGCAGACAAAAACAATAATGGGAACACATCTGTAATAAATCATTCTCAACTCAACGCTCACATACTCTTTTTTTGGTGCTTTTGACCATATCTATGGCTCGGGCATGTAGCCTTAGTGCATGGAGCAGATTAATGAAAAATATGTATCTATAATTAATAAATCAAAGTAATTAATCATAAACCCCTGAATTGTTGCAAAAGGTGAACGAGAGTGACGGCACTCAGCTTCAGCTGTCATACACAATTGGTTTTAATATCAGAATGAAACCTTATATTCAATTAAATTATTCAATTTAGGACGCCACCCAATTAAGGAAAAACAGAGAAAACCTCAAAATGTGATATTAATCAGTTGAATCTCATAATCTCAGGGATACTACAGAGTTCTTGGGCATAGAGTGCAGTGATTGGAGTTGTTTTATATACACACACACACACACATCAAATAACCAAGTGTTTATTTGACTAACTACATGACTAAACTACTAAGAAAATAAGCAAATAAATGATCAAACAAAAGGAAAAAGGAATATAATGATAAAGGATGAATGAAGAGATACAGTGAATACAATGATGAACATTACTCATTACATATTACTCCTCCCATGTAATAAACTATATTGATTCTTTCAGTGAAATTTATTTCACAGGATTGATAGTAATTAATTCGCTTCACATAATTAATTCTTCCCTATTTGACATCTGGGCTTTATCTGCTGCAGAACGGTACCAAACACCTATATGATATAAACCACTGAATAAAACCTGATCAACTGAATTAAAATGAATTAACCAATTACACAACATAGATAAACCTTGTTCTCATAGCATTTAGGTATACAAACACTACAACAGACAGGCCTATATATGTAGATATACAGTATATGTGCACTAATTACACAGTAAATTAATGGATATGATTGATCTCAACATGTGGCACAGATCTGTCTAGATGTGAGCAAGAGGCAAAAGGGAAGGGGTCGCTCCCGTGAAGCAGACACGTCTGTGAGACTGGGCCTCAGGGGGATACAAGTTACTAACAGTACAGTTAGAATTCAACTTAGACAACATAAAACACATGAACACATGATCACACATGTAACAGTAATATAGGGTCAATTTGTGTATGGTTTACAAACAACACTAAAAGGTGTAATACACTTTAAGTAGATTAAAAACATATATTCAAAATATAGGACTAACTGAGGCATTAGTGTGCACATGAATTTCTGTTTTACATCTCCAGGGACCTTTAATATGCATATATAGAAATAACATGTCTGTAGGATGGCAAGATCTAACCAAGTGATTAATACAAAGGGAAGGTTTTGATCTACAACCTTTAGTCAGTGTAACTTGTTTGGGCTTAACTTGTTATTTTGCAAGAAGGTTGGTTCTCCCTCCTTGCGATTTGAAGACAGTTCAGCCTCATAACGGAGTCCCACTGGGAAGTTTCTGGTGGTCCAAGTATGTAGTCATAGCCACGAAAACCTTCATGAATTCACTGTTGGTCAGCCTTCAATGTGGAGAGAAGCTCAGAATATAACAACACAGATATCAGGGCATGGGGAGGAGGCAGAAGGAAACAGTTAGCTAGGCTCTAAAAATGTGTGAAGATGTGTGTGGACTTCAAGGCTATCAGGCCAAGAAAGAGTTTTACCACATTGGTCACACCAGTACGATTTCTCTCCAGTGTGAACGTGTTGATGTGTTTTTAGGTTGCCGGATCGTGTGAAAGCTGCCCCACATTCATCACAGCTGTAGGGTTTCTCTCCAGTGTGAATGCGTTGATGTGTTTTTAGGGTACCTGATGTAGTGAAAGCTGCTCCACATACATCACAGTTGTAGGGTTTCTCTCCAGTGTGAATGCGTTGGTGGACTCTGAGGCTACTCCCCTTAGTTAAAGTTTTCCCACATTGGTCACAGCTGTGTAGTTTCTCTCCAGTGTGAATACGTTGATGTGTTTTTAGTTCACCTGATGTTGTGAAGGCTGACCCACATACATCACAGTTGTAGGGTTTCTCTCCAGTGTGAATGCGTTGATGTGTTTTTAGGGTACCTGATGTAGTAAAGGCTGCTCCACATACATCACAGTTGTAGGGTTTCTCTCCAGTGTGAATTCGTTGGTGCACTCTGAGGCTACTCCCCTTAGTGAAAGTTTTCCCACATTTCTCACAGCTGTGTAGTTTCTCTCCAGTGTGAATGCGTTGATGCGTTTTTAGGGTACCTGATGTTGTGAAAGCTGCTCCACATACATCGCAGTTGTAGGGTTTCTCTCCAGTGTGAATGCGTTGGTGGACTCTGAGGCTACTCCCCTTAGTGAAAGTTTTCCCACATACATCACAGTTGTAGGGTTTCTCTCCAGTGTGTATGCGTTGATGTGTTTTTAAGGTACCTGATGTAGTGAAAGCTGCTCCACATACATCACAGTTGTAGGGTTTCTCTCCAGTGTGAATGCGTCGGTGGACTCTGAGGCTACTCCCCTTAGTGAAAGTTTTCCCACATACATCACAGTTGTAGGGTTTCTCTCCAGTGTGAATGCGTTGATGTGTTTTTAGGGTACCTGATGTAGTGAAAGCTGCTCCACATACATCACAGTTGTAGGGTTTCTCTCCAGTGTGAATGCGTCGGTGGACTCTGAGGCTACTCCCCTTAGTGAAAGTTTTCCCACATACATCACAGTTGTAGGGTTTCTCTCCAGTGTGAATGCGTTGATGTGTTTTTAGGGTACCTGATGTAGTGAAAGCTGCTCCACATACATCACAGTTGTAGGGTTTCTCTCCAGTGTGAATGCGTCGGTGGACTCTGAGGCTACTCCCCTTAGTGAAAGTTTTCCCACATACATCACAGTTGTAGGGTTTCTCTCCAGTGTGAATGCGTTGATGTGTTTTTAGGGTACCTGATGTAGTGAAAGCTGCTCCACATACATCACAGTTGTAGGGTTTCTCTCCAGTGTGAATGCGTCGGTGGACTCTGAGGCTACTCCCCTTAGTGAAAGTTTTCCCACATACATCACAGTTGTAGGGTTTCTCTCCAGTGTGAATGCGTTGATGT
This sequence comes from Helicolenus hilgendorfi, assembly GCA_916700815.1. Taxonomy (NCBI): domain Eukaryota; kingdom Metazoa; phylum Chordata; class Actinopteri; order Perciformes; family Sebastidae; genus Helicolenus; species Helicolenus hilgendorfi. The sequence continues at coordinate 9,378 of CAKALG010020645.1, forward strand.
GTTTTTAGGGTACCTGATGTAGTGAAAGCTGCTCCACATACATCACAGTTGTAGGGTTTCTCTCCAGTGTGAATGCGTCGGTGGACTCTGAGGCTACTCCCCTTAGTGAAAGTTTTCCCACATACATCACAGTTGTAGGGTTTCTCTCCAGTGTGAATGCGTTGATGTGTTTTTAGGGTACCTGATGTAGTGAAAGCTGCTCCACATACATCACAGTTGTAGGGTTTCTCTCCAGTGTGAATGCGTTGGTGGACTCTGAGGCTACTCCCCTTAGTGAAAGTTTTCCCACATTTGTCACAGCTGTGTAGTTTCTCTCCAGTGTGAACTCTATGATCAATCAGTCCTCGTCTTCCTCTCTGTTTCTATAGCAACAGACAAACAGCGACAGAGAGAGAGAGCTGGTCAGTGAGATGCCATGGTGGAGTGACCTATCTAGAATCATAAAGAACATTAGAACATGTCTGTGGAACATAACCCACAATGTTCCAGTAATTCAACAATTATAGGCACCAAGAAACACAAATAAGAAACTTAATAATACATAAAGGAAATATGATTTAAGGCAAATTGATCAACTAAAACAAGAACAACTAGAAGGGAAACTGAGAAAAGAGTGAGTTTGACAGAGGCCTACATAGAAAAGATAAAGTCTAGACAAAGGGAACAAAGACAAGAAAGACAAGTTTTGACCTTGTACTTTATTAAACAGACATTGCTACCGCAGTGATTATTTGTGCATATGTGTTGTGATAACAACCGACCTTGATCGTGTCAGTGCTCGGATTAACTTCTTCACCATTCACCATATAAGTGTAAAGTAGTCTTTAAATACTGACATTTTGAGTGAACAACCCTTTTTGAGACTTTATCAACGGTTCAGTTATAGGTCAATGATCCCAGGGTGGTACCCCGTTATTATTAATGCTTATTAATAATGTCATTATTACCAATAATTTTATTTATATTAATTACCTTTAATATTTGCTAATAACCTAACCTGGTTCTAACTAATCCCAACACATCGGTGCCCTGTGTGAGGCTATCTAATACCAGATTTATTGCAATATTTATACTGTTTGGGTTATTAATTTTTTCGGAAATTTAGATTTTTGAAAATTAATTTGCACACAATTTGCCAAGCATATAGTCAGTTGTGGTTTCTGGATTGCTTCAGTGTGTACTAGTGGTTAGTTCTTTTCCTTTCTGGTTCAAATAGCAATTTGGCTTGCTGTTTGGTTTTAAATACCTAAAACACTCACCAGCCGGGCTGAAGTCACCTCATTAACATCCTGATAGGATAAGAGTAACAACAGCCTTCAACACTTCAGGTCGAAGCCTCTCACCTGTGCATTTACAGCAGCCTTCCATTAAAACAAAGACCACAGGGGTTGCCTTTTACCAGCTAAGTAAAATGAGTATCGAAGATACTATATCATTTTTGTGTCGTTTAAACAGTAATTTATTCAGTTATTGACTCTTCCATGTGTCTTTAGTGTCGTTATGAAGCCATGAAGTCATGAACACTGACCTGTACATCGGTGGGATCACAGGACGAGCCTGCTGCTGGTCTTCTGGGGACCTTGTTGCTCCACTGGTCCGGGTTCTGCTGGTCCTCCTCCATTTTGCTCTTGTAGTGCTCCTGGTCCTGGTCTCTGTTTCACAAAGTGTGATTAGTGTTTTATTTCCTCATTCATTCAGGCCGTACCAAAGGTTTACTGTGTGTCAGATATTAGTTTGTCACTATGGACTGTCTAAAGTGACTCTTTTATGTGCTGTCAGTCATTTCTTTGAACATTCAAATATCACACAGCATCAAGTGGCCATCAGCTCAGAGTCAAACCTCTGCATGTCCTTCTTCTTTATAACACTGTGACTCTGAACACAGACAGCTGTCAGTCTGTTAGAGCAGCTCCACTAAAATGTTTATTGCATATAATGTGTAATCTCAGTTTAAACAGTAAAGATCAGTATGAAGCTCAGACACGTAGGATCAATGAATAATGATCTCTATCTGGTCCCACAGATGGAACATAACTCCTCTAATATGTAGATGATCTGTTAATATTAATATCTGTTAATAGTGAGCAGGATGGTGGTGCAGCTGCAGAATGGAGTTAGAAAGAGACTTTTTTAAATAGGCTGCATATAGTCTCAACAGCTTTTAACAGCATTTCACTGAGTGTCTTTAAATTGACGACATTTGTTGAAGTAGCTGAAATAAAGTTACTGAATGCTGAATAGATGTCTACTATTTAAAATCTACTCTATTGAACCTTTAAATCACCAAACACATTATTACTGGATCAGACTGGGACCTTACTGTCATGTCACATTAAAGCTGAATAAATCTATCTAGATGTAATGTAGACTACAGTCTATTAGTCACATTCACCACTTTATCGTCCATTAAGGAAATGTCAGTCTGCTAAAACATGAGCTCATGGACAACACTGAATTAAACTTTATTGTGTTATTGACACTTTTTAAAGAGAAATGTGCAGAGTCAGCATATCCATGCATTACTATCTCTACGTGGACAGGATTCAGATGGAGGCTCTGCCTCTTATTTACCTGTTGCCATGGTGAATCGTAGTATCATAGCTCCATTGATGAAGGTTGTTTTCATCCTCACATTTGATTGAACAAACTCTGATCAGCTGTTCTGGAACCGAAAACATTTCCATCTCAGAGTTTGTTAAAGCTGCTTTCTGAAACGGGCTCCTGGTCCCGGTCTCTGAGATCCAGCAGGTCTCCACTCTGACTGCTGGACTCTGTTGTCCTGGACTCTCACAGAGATATTCAGGTCCTGCTGCGTCCTCTGGTTTTACTCTCATCCACGTAGTGCTGATAACATGGTCCATGTTAGCGTGAAAACAGCTGCAGCTCTTCTCTTAAGGAATGCTCTGGTTTCCATGGAAACCATCAAAGATCACACAGAAAAGCCTCAACGTGTGTGATCTGGTTTAAGAGACAGTTCAGAGACAGGTTTGGACCAACTGTTTGGAGAAACGCACGTCCTGTTTTGCAGATGTTGAGGATGATTGTAGAAACGAAGCAACGCGACTGAGACAAACTGAGAAACTCCTCTCAAACTGGACTAAAACACAAAGGAACCGAAAGTTCAATCAGATAACACGAGCACACATTAGAGAGAGCTAAGGCTAACGCTAGCGGTTAGCCACACAGCAGCTAGCCGAAGCTAACAGGCTAACTAGCTGTTAGCATGGAGCTAGCCCAGCCTGCTAACGCTATATCCGCTTTGATTTCCGGCTCAAAGAAACATCATTAAAGTGTTTACCTGACTGTGTGCGGGTTCACCTGCAGCTCTGACGCCTCTAAACGGATCAAATCTGCTCGTCAGCTAACGAAACAACTATCCCGTCGCCAGCCAGAGATCACAACCAGACAACTACACTTCCGGTTCAAGTACTTCCGGTCTGGATTTTCACTTTAAAGTGAAAGAAAGTCGCCACCTGGAGGTCAGGAGGGAAACTACAGGTACGCATAGGATTTTACTAATCAACGTTATTATATCCAGTGTTGGAATGTAACTAAGTACATTTAGTACTATACTTAATTCAAGCTACTTTATTTCAGTATTTCCATTTCCTGCTACTTCCTACTTCTCCTCCCCTACATCTCAGAGGGAAATATTGTACTTTTTACTCCACTACATTTATCTGACAGCTTTAGTTGCTTTACAGATGACAATTTTTCATCCCCTTCCTGTCCAGTGAAAACTACGTATCTCCAGATGTGTTGAATGTTTGTGGTAAATCTGTTCTATAGGACTAGTTGTTGGGATCCCTTAAGCTGCACACCCATGGGCCTGCTGCCTAGACTCAGTAGGGTGGTCAAGTGAGCGATGGTATCTTCTGGGTTGTCAAGTGCGTGCCCTCTTTCCTCTGTGTTTCGCTGATAGGCCCAAGACACCTCCAGAGGGTTCGGCAGTGATTCACGGCGTCCCAGGTTCACCCAATGATATATATA
>CAKALG010020655.1:0-12025 GCA_916700815.1 Helicolenus hilgendorfi
AAGTGCCGGCTATCAGAGAGCTCTCTGTGCGGCCGACAAGTGATGGAGTGCGCTATCGGCGTCAGCGCATGCTGTACTACTCCACCCCTGGACACCTTCACTTTGTGTTGGAGAGCTGTCTCCAGCTGTGGCCTTCAACCTATCACTCATTTACTTTATGACATGTCCTCAGACAACAGATGTGCACGCACACGGCGAGGACTATTAGCTAAAGGGGTTTTGGAAAACAGCCCATATGCACTTAATATAAAAAATAAATCATGCTGCGGAGACGGCCCAGTAATGTCGGCATGAGGAGCTTGAAGAAAAGGCAGTGCTGGCTGCTGACACGATTCCTCACCGGGGAGAATATCCCTACAGAAGCTGCATTGTACTCTTACTGAAGGAGACAGGCTAGAATTGGCGAAAGACAGATCACCTGGCAAGCGAAAGCCCATTCGGACTCGGTTATACACTCTGTCTACACGGCAGAGAGGCTGCACAGTATCATGGTTTTATGTCGTAGATCGAGGATGCCTGCTCATCCTGGAAACTAATTTAGGTATCAGAAGATACAAATCTTTAACTGCACATCATTTTAGAGGAATCTTAAATTACTTTTTTTTTTTGGCTTTAAAAGTCACTGAATAATTTAAGGGTGTTGGATTTTATTTATTTTATTAACAGCTTTATTCACTTGTCAGCTCTGATTGGGCAATTAAAGCATTAAGTCTCATTTCTGAGTAAGAGACCCCCTCAATGTCTCAACGTGCAAGTAATTCTAATTTATCTTTACTCAACATAGTTAGTCATTGATATCGAGACACACTGGACAGGATGTTCTCATACTTCTAATGTATCCCAGGCAAATCAATTTGTATATAATCCACATGAACCAGGAAGTATAAAGTGCAACAAATTCTCCGTATGGAGGAGGTCAAGCTAGATGATTGAGTCCACAAACACCCGACTTTCACACAGGAGATTGTTGTTTGTGTCCCGTGTGAAACCAGAAGTCAACGTTGATCTATTTGTCACGTAACTTCTGTACTTAAGCAACGGCACATCCGTAATTCGCTTCGAATGTTATCAGCCGATTGAATGGGCGTTATCAGCGGTTATCAGTCCCATAGACATGGTTTAGAAGGGGCCTGCTACACCTACTAGTAGGTACAGAAGGCTGGTATCATCTATTCACATGTTTGATCACCGATACGAATATAGGAAGACGACGCCGCCCTCTAGTGGCCGTAGTTATTATGATGGGAGCAAATGAGGAAGTCAGGTGACGTAGTATAAAGAGCAACAAAGCCCGTTTGGGGTGGCGGTTGGGGGCGATGGATAGGAGACCCTGGAGAACGCTGTTCATGTCCCGTGTGAAACGTCAACGTTGACTTATTTTACTGTACTTTTATTATTTTATCTACTTATTTTAACCCAAACCGTGATCTTTTCCTAAACCTAACCAAGTTGTTGCCTCCTCATTTCACTACAAAAACCTTAATAAGGTCTGTCATTTCCAGTAAATATCACAATATTAAAAGCGTGTTTTCTGTTTGAAAAGAACAAACGTAGGGAGATAAGTGGTTGCGTCTCCAGTCTGACCTCGATCGTACAGCTGATAGGTAGCCTACGTGGTTTGTTTATGTATAACGGATTCAGTGTGGACGCGGTGTAGGAAGGTGATGACAGCTTCTGTTGCACCGTCGATATTTACGCCACTGATTAAAGTAATAAACCTGACATCCGGCCCTGTACCACTCCCTACACTGCACCACTATGCTACAAGGATTACAGTAGGGTTGGCTCCGACTGCACGGCGTCATTAGGAGGTGAGTGAGGGTTAATGATGAAGACTCGACTAAATGCTTTGTGGTCGGCGCTCTGGTAATGCAGCCATGTTCTCTTGGCCACATTTCAAAACACCTCTGTGACAGCTCCAGCCCCGAACATGGCGAGGCTCTCATGTTTTGCTTATGTAATGAGCCCCCTCCACCACCACCACCGCAGCTGAAATGCAATTATCATTTGGCTGACACTAAAATGCGTTTTCTCGCCTGTGGCCACTCACGATGCTATTTAGAATTTCTCAACTTTAGGCGAGGGAAAAAAAAAAAGCTTTCTCTCTCTCTCTCCTGTCGTCCTACTTTTTGGGGGTGAGCCGGAAAGGAAGAAGGGAAGACGAGAGAGACGAGGGTGAAGAGGAAGAGGAGGAGAGAAAGGATGCAGTAGGAGGAGGAGGAGAGGGATGATAGGAAAAAGAGAGGAGTCTCTGGGAGGATGCGATAATGAGGACAGTTAATTCAGAAACAGGGTGTGAGAGGCAGAGATTAGCCCGCCAGCAGGGCGATGCTGTCCACAGATTTTCTGCTCTGAATGGCTGTCAGTGAGGGCTGAGGGGATGGGACGGGCCACCGAGCCGAGGGGAGAGGAGCGACAGTTTTAATTAAGGAAGTGTTTGGGTATATATGCATTTCCAGGTCGGCTTATAAAAGCGTGGGAGGCAGACAGGGAGAACGGATGGCGGAGGGGAAGAAGGAAACTCTCCCGTAATGACAGCCTGATTGACAAAATCCCTTCTCCTCTTCAATCTCTTTTCCTTTTCAAGTGATCTGGAACCGGCGGCTGAAAGTTCGACGCAGGAAGCCCGGCCGCTGTCAAAGCCGAGAAAGCAGCATGGGTTCGGTTTGACAGTCTGGTCTTTTATCTGCGCGAGAATCATAAAGGATGCAGAGGATGCGCTTATTATTTAAACAGAAAGCAACTCTCAGTGTTCACCATCATTTCTACACTAAACCTCGTGACCTTCACCGGCGTTGGAGGGCAAACTTGTGCTCTCTTTCGCACACACATTTCCTCCACATCCTCCTCTTCATCCCCTTTATCTGCAGCTCAATCCCCCCTCCGCTCGTCTCTGCTTATTGTCCCGGGCCTGTGCCTAAATGCAGCTCTTTCATCTTTGTTTTTATCTGTCAGATCAGTGAGGCGCTAGTCCCACTCCACACAACTCCTCAAAATATAAAGTTAGAAAGTCTCCCAAATCCGGGCAGATCAATAGATAAGGGTTGGCAGGCCTAGCTAATGGAATGCAGCGCGTGCCCTAGATTAGGATGTTTTCTTTGCCGCTTGTCCTCAAACCACCATGAAGTCGTAAAAGATGTCGGCGGTGGAGTGGGAGGGGGCAGCAGACTAACAAGCAGATAGATTCATAAACTAACTGTCAAACAGCCAGGAGAATGACGACGTGCTTTTACTGCAGTTAATAAAAAAAAAAAAAACACGGATAATAATAAAGATCTTTATCTATACAGCACTTTAAAAAAAAAAACACAGTTACAATAAACATGTCATCTGCATGAATGATGCACTCCTTGTTTGGAGGAATCACATAATCAAATGTTGTAGCACCTCACTAAGAGCAAACAATGTCATTCATCAATGTCACGCTGTAACGATGAACAAAGGAAGGACTATCATTATTTAAGTTTTGTAGCTCTGGCCGTCATACTTTTACACAACATTTAACTTTGAAGTAGCTGCTCACACGGCGGTGACAAACGGGCGAACAGTTTATCCAGATTATCTAAACCACTTTATTACACGGCTGTGTTGAATACTCGATTCTGATTAGTCAATCACGGCAATCTATGGTCTGTTATTTCTTTATAGCAGACTGTTTCTATGTATAACAGACCGTTGCTATGTATAGCAGACCATTGCTATGTATAACAGACCGTTGCTATGTATAACAGACCGTTACTATGCATAACAGACCGTTTTTATGTATAACAGACCGTTACTATGTATAACAGACTGTTACTATGTATAACAGACTGCAATGTATAACAGACCGTTGCTATGTATAACAGACCGTTTTTATGTATAACAGACTGTTGCTATGTATAACAGACTGTTGCTATGTATAACAGACTGTTGCTATGTATAACAGACTGCTATGTATAACAGACTGTTACTATGCATAACAGACCGTTGCTATGTATAGCAGACCGTTGCTATGTATAACAGACTGTTACTACATATAACAGACCGTTGCTATGCAAAACAGACTGTTACTACGTATAACAGACCGTTACTACGTATAATAGACCGTTTCTATGTATAACAGACCGTTACTATGTATAACAGACCGTTGCTATGTATAACAGACCTTTACTTTGTATAACAGACCGTTTCTACGTATAACAGACCGTTGCTACGTATAACAGACCGTTGCTATGTATAACAGACCATTGCTATGTATAACAGACCGTTACTATGTATAGCAGACTGTTACTATGTATAACACTTCATTTTACAGGTCCGCAAATTTCATGGTAATCAGGTGATAATTAGCAAGTAACCTTTTTGAACTTTCCCCAATATTTACCTCAGAATGTATCAAAAATTACTTTATTATAAACATTATTTAAGAATTATATTGTAAAAATAGCATATAATGGTGAAATGTTTTTAAATAAATTACCAGCTATAAGAAAGTCCAAAAAGGTTATTTGCTAATTATCACCTAATTATCATGAAATCTGCGGACCTGTAAAATGAAGTGTTACCCTGGCTTCTTTTAAGCGATGCCCCAGATCTTGACAATGAACTTGTTGAGCCTACAAACCTACAAAAACAAGATGAGTTTAAGGTTAAAAAAACAGAAGTACCTTCCTGGAGGTCTGTGTATCACTGAGCAAATGTGAAGCAGCTCGGCTGACTTTCCCTCCATTAAACATGATGACAAATGAACACGCAGCCAAACCTGCAGAGAGACGAGCATATGGTACCAGTAATCAACCGCAACACGAACGGACAGCAAGACCCACAGGTGGCTTTTCTCTCGGCACCTATGGCACGACAAGGAGAGGCGTGTCCGACGGAGAGAGAAACTGAGCATCTTGATGATGTAAGAATCCGACGTTGAGCCCACACAGGAAGTAACAGACTCCAATGAGCTTTTTTTTTCTGATTACATTTTTGCTAAATGGGATTAGCTCAGAGGGCTGGACACACTCAGCCACAGAGAGCCCAGTGGAACAAAAACGCTCATAAAAGATGGATATCTTTCTTTCACTCCATCTCCCTCGCTTTATCTCGCCGCTAATAGCATTTTCAGGCATCGCTCGACTAGTGAATGTCTCCTCTTCTTCTTCCGCAGCGCCGCTCTGAAGTTAATATTTGCATGTGCTTGTGAGACAGAAGTCTGTCTGCGTTCAAACGAGCTGCAGAACACAACAGAGGCCGTTAAGACATAAGCTCATGCAAGCATCTTTAAGATAAACAAGAGTCTCTTCCTCAGAAGTTCAAATCTAACAAAGCGAAAATATAGTCTTGTACAACTTTGTTAGGTTAAGGAGATACAGAGAGACTCTTCTCTGAGTGAGAAGCAAACGTTGTCCTCTGAGTGACTCTGAAGCTCGGCTGTATTAATTAAAGCTAAATTAAATTCTGGAGATCAGAAAAGAACAACGTGGACCGAACGCCTCAGTGAGCAACACTGATGAGAGAGAAAAGTCAGTTTCACTGTTTTATATACAGAGTATTTAAACAGTGATTGGAAGAGAATCCAATTAAAAACATATACAATCTACTTCTAATGCTTTTGAGAGCATTTTCATTGAGGTGTGTCGAGGAAGCTGCTTTTGTTAGACGAAATAATTGCGATAAATAATATTATTGTCATTTTAAGACAATATTATGTCACGGATGAAATGATAACATAACAGCATGATAATGCAAGAACACCCTTTCAAAGAGTAATGAACTTTTAATTCTTAAGTATATCAAGATATTGGATTGTGAAAAAATATTCTAAATAAATAAAACAAATATAATAACAATAAATAAAATGAACTTTAAGGCTCTAATTACAAAATTGCACTTAAATTAAAAATAAATAAATTAAGCCATGATCAAAATTTGATCCATTAGGTCCAGTTAATGGACCTAATAGCAATGTTTTCTTGATTTTATGAATTGTAGTTTGTTCTTTTTCTTTATAATCTCATTATTACTTGACGCTTTTGGCAATATTGTCCCTTTTAAATTCATGCTAATAAAGCATATTTAATTGAATTAAATATTAGGGCTGTCAATCGATTAAAATATTTAATCACAAATTAATCACACATTTTTTTATCCGTTCAAAATGTACTTTAAAGGGAGATTTGTCAACTAATTAATACTCTTATCAACATGGGAGTGGGCAAATATGCTGTTTTATGCAAATATATGTATATATTTATTATTAGAAATCAATTAACAACACAAAACAATTGCAAATATTGTCCAGAAACCCTCACAGGTACTGCATTTAGCATAAAACAATATGCTCAAATCATAACCATTTTATCGAATTATTATCATGTTAACTTTGACAGCCCTAATTAAATATTAAATATTTGGGAAAGGAGAATAAAGAGTGATTTATTCCTTAAAACGCAATATACTGCCAATCCAGTTCCTCAATGGTTAGGACTTTTGTTAACAAAAAGTGCAAAGTAAAACATATTAGCTATAAGTGAGGTATAAGTAACAACAACAAGTTGCCATTGTCTTTAAACAAAGTCCTTCATACCGGCTCAGACTGGGCTTAAACCCAACATGTTCCTACACCGGACTTCCAAACCAGGTCCATTTGGACTTACTCTACCAAACTTTTTGGCTGAGCCAGTAGCCGTCTGGAAAAACAACCATGTAGACACAACGGGCATTATCGTATGAGATACGGACGTGACCTCGATCACCTCGATAAGTCAATAACATAATTATCGTGACAGGCGTAGGCACAATAGTGTTGAGTTGAACTATTGCTAAAACACTCCAAGTCACAGTTAGCAGTGCTGTGAAAGACTCTGGAAGGTGCACTGCCTGTGATTTGTCAGAAAAATGGTTTTCAGTGCCATTGACTTTAAAATTATAGCACATTGTTGTGAAATTCTAACAATTTCAGCTTCTAATATTTCAAGTGTTAAGTGCTTTGTGGTTTGGACTGAATGGCTTCCCACCTCCTGATCAATTACGTCTTAAAAAACTCAACCACCTGCCTACGAGGATAAAGAAAAAGGCGACAAACTAGATAGAAAAAAAACTGTGCGTGAAGCACATTCTCACCAAGGTGCAAAGCCACTCGAGATTTTGATTATCAGCCCAATCAAGTAAACTGCTCTTCACAGTCGAGGCACACACTGACATCAAGTGATGATGGCAGAGAGGCAGAGAGGCAGAGGGAGGAAGCAGAACATGATCAAAGGAAGATAACAATGAACGGCCAGAGAATCTTCTTTCATTCCTATGTTTCATTGGAGAGCTTTACTGGTTTTATAAGTTCATCAAATTATACATTAATACATTAGAGCTGCCAATCAATTAAAATATTTAATGGCGATTAAACGCACGATTGTCAATAGTGTACCTTAAAGGGAGATTTGTCTAGTATTTAATACTCTTATCAACATGGAAGTGGGCAAATATGCTGCTTTATGCAAATGTATGTTTATATTTATTATTAGAAATCAATTAACGACACAAAACAATGACAGATATTGTCCAGAAACCCTCACAGGTACTGCATTTAGCATAAAACAATATGCTCAAATCATAACATGGCAAACTGCAGCCCAACAGGCAACAACAGCTGTCAGTGTGACCCCTTTGAAAATGGGCATGCCAGTTTTTGCTCGCCAAAATTAAGCACAAGTTTAGAGCGTTATTTAACCTCCTTTGCGACAAGCTAGTATGACATGGTTGGTACCGATGGATTCTTTAGGTTTTCTAGTTTCATATGATACCAGTATCTTTACCAGTAGCTTTAAAACTGAGACCGCCACAACCTCCAAAAGATCAATATCCCAAGTTCTACTTCCTAACTTTACAGCTGAGCCTGCTACAACATCCAAAAGATTGCCTTAATGCGTTAAAGAAATGAACGTGTTATTATCGTGTTAACTTTGACAGCCCTATAATTAACATATATTGAATATCCACAGATTTCAGTGTAGGTGGTGACTTCCTAAATGACTCAAAAGAGACCAAAAGAGGAATATATGGGTACTTAAATCAGTCAAACTATCCAGTGTGCAGCCTCCATCAGTCCCCCACTGACATAGGCTGCAGAGCTCCAGATGAAGCCCTCTGCAACTGTTTTTATACGAGAGTGTTGCAGGATGAAAGCTGGAGTAAATTACCCCCAATATTTTCATATCAATATTTGTATATAATTTCCAGTGCCGTTATAAATAGTGAGTGAGTTCTGTCATGGAACTGGCAGACTACAGCTGCTGTCGCCGGAGTGATGGGATGAAGCGCTCAAGCTCATGTCGCCAGAATTAATCAACACAGCTGTCGCAACTGACAAAAGTGTGAGAATGAAACCATTATTCACAGCCTCTGAAGTGCACACGGAGACGAGATTGCACTGAATGCAGCCTGATTCTCAAAGTAAAGCCAAAAAACCAAATCAGTGCTGCTTGTTTGCCGTTTGATTTAGTTCGCCTTCTTGTTTTTATTGCCTAATATATTGTGTGTTTCTGACACTAATGCTGAGAGTTGTTGTTCCCCATTGTTGATTCCTCTTGGCTTTATAATTAAGCTAAATAACTGTTTTCTGTTCCGCCAAAAGGTCCATTGGATGCATTTTGTTATATGTTGTACTTTTAAAAAAATAAAAATAATGATATGGTTATTTAAAGCACAGAAGATAACTCCTGTCTAGTACAGTTTGAAATAAACCAGCCATAAAAGATAATGTGTCGTGTACCCATTTAAATCGGTAATAAAGATATTTTAAGCTCAGAAATGTAAAGTGCCCTTCAGTGATTAAAGCGAAATAGGGTGTGTGGCAAAAAAAAGATATTCTGGGACAAACAGTTGACATGTTTCCTGCTTCAAAGTGATTTTTTTTTTTTAGAAGTACAAAGGTGCAAAACGCCAAGACAGATGTGCAATATAAAGGTGTCTAACATCTGGTGACCATTTTTAGTAGAGCAGCGGGGTATTAATATCTTCACTTTGGGTCTGATGACTTTTGGAGGCAACACTTCTGTTCTCTGTGGATGCACTACTAGAATGTGTTTCAATTAGTTAGTTTAGTCTTATTTTGATCCGGGTAACCAGATGTTCTGTTACTTGTCCATCCCATAGAGTAGAATTACCGCCTTGTGGTTGTATGCCTCCGCAAACTAGTCCAAGTTGCAGTTTACGATCGATATCTGTCAAAAATGTCATCACTTCATCATTTTATCCTGTTAGACATACGTGTGGAATTGTCATAATTAGCATATGATCTTTTAAGTAATGGCCAAAAGCTTGTTTTAAAAGGTCATAGTAACCTGTCGAATGTTTTATTGCACTGGTCGTATTTAGGTCCTATGTTCTACTATCTTGTATCGCCTTGCCTTCTGTCGCCTCTTGGCCAGATCGCCATTGTAGATGAGAACTGGTTCCCAACTGACTTATCCCAACTTAACTCTCCAGGTGTTCGTGGGATATCTCTTTTTTACGAGAATGGGAGGGACGTGAGGTCACAGTGATCTTTAACCACCAAACTCTAATCAGTTCATCCTTGAGGCCAAGTGGACGTTTGTGCCAAATTTGAAGAACTTCCCTCCCTATTGTACTTGACTTTTTGCCATATTTCGCCAACTTAGTACCCGGCATTGTTAGCTAAACTCCATCAACCCTGCAAAGTTTTACCTCACAACAACAACAACACTGAGTGGTGGCAAATGTGGGGGTTGTGTACCGATCCTGCATCAAGACAAACTGGACCGGTATAGAGGACAGAGACAGGAGCCCAAATAAGCAACTCCACTTTAGAAACATCAATATTTGTAACCGACTTTTCAGGAAAACAAGCCCAAAGTTGCTTATAATAAGCAGACTTGGCACCTCTGAAAGAGATCCAAACACTCCCCAGCCCTCATTCATCCATTATTTCATGCCAGGAACCGAGAACAGCCCTCTCCCCTGCCTTCCCCTATCTCGACGGTCATCATCATGACACAAAACATTTTCCACGAGCCTGTTTAGTGAGTAGTTTGGAGTAAAAACAGGGTAGACGAGAACCCCCCTCGGCCCTGTTGTCTTTGTTCTTCGGGGAGTGCTTCTGTCAGCGCTGCGAGCGTCGGGCAGCGCACTGACACAGCAGAATCGTAAACAGCTTCATTTACATTTAAGGCGTTTAGCAGAAAGCTCTTACCCCGAGTGACTTCCACCGACTGAGAAGAACCTGTGATGGTAATTAGACGGACTCTCTAGGCCATCCACACACCGTGCCACTTTGATCCTTTATTGAACTCGTGGCTTTTAGATATATAGCAGAAAGTATAAAAGAAACAGAAAAAGTCTGAAGAAATGATGAGGGCATTCTTTGAAAAGAAGGATTCCTTTGTTTTTAAAGAATCGTTTTCTTTCCACGCTCTGCTACCATCGACAGGCTCAGCTCCAGGCCGTGGTTAGTCGATATCTAGCAAGCGTTTCCAGCTTGTGTTTGCTATAATCATTTCATATTTATCTTCCCTGACCAGAAATCCAAGTAATATATACTTCCAGATGGGGAGAAAAACTGATATATTCACTTAGAAGGGCTCATTCATTTTCCTGAGTGAATCTAAATGGCATTGATATATAGTAAGATCATCACCCTTGGGGCGCCATTTACATTTAAGCTCCGAGTCGGAAAGGTTACTGATTCACAACTGAATGAATCGTCCCCTGAACGAATCCATCCCGGATTCATCTATCCAAAACTATCAATCAAAGTAATTAAAAAGACATCACTGAAATGTCAATGTGCTATAATAAAGCTTATTAATAGTGCCCACATTTTGTGCCGGAGCTGTCATATGATGGAGGACCAGGTGTTTGTAGCCAGAGGGAGACAGACGTTTAAAAGGACTGTGATCACTAATTGAAAGGTCCTGGAGGCTTTTCGTTTTTTTTGTTGCTGCGACTTAAACGGAGGAAAATGATAACGATAAAATACATTTTTGGTGCAATTTCCTCAGTTGAATTATAGTTTTTTGAGGGGAAAAAGGTTGTGTTGACTAGACAGAGGCATTCAGGGAAAAGTAGGTGTCGGTGGTGTGAAACCAGTGACCCAAATTCAGGGCACCTTTTCTAGGCCTGGCACGCACCTCGGCACCCCTCCTGTCACAACGTCGGGCCTCAGTGATCAGACTGGCAATATCACTCCCAACACACTCAATCTGATACAGAGAATCATGTCTCCCACAGGAGAGGTGGGAAGGACGGGTAGCTGGAAAAGAGGGCAATAAAGCAAAGAAAGGTGGAAAGAGAGAGAGAGAGGGAACAGACTGTGAGAACAGTCAGAGAACAGATGCTGAGGTAGAATTACCGCCTCGCGGTTGTGTGACT
This sequence comes from Helicolenus hilgendorfi, assembly GCA_916700815.1. Lineage (NCBI taxonomy): Eukaryota > Metazoa > Chordata > Actinopteri > Perciformes > Sebastidae > Helicolenus > Helicolenus hilgendorfi. The sequence goes on from CAKALG010020655.1 coordinate 11,359, forward strand.
CCGCCAACAAGTTGAGTTTCAGTTGTCTGTACAAAATGTCATCACTTCACATTTTATCCTGATAGATATTTGTGTGAAATTGTCATTTTTAGCATAGGAATTTGTGAGTTACGGTTGAACTTAGCTCCGCCCTCTCTTATTTCTTCTGGTTGCAAAAAAAAACATGAAAAAAGATGACGACGGCCAGAAACCAAGATGGCGACGGCCAGAAACCAAGATGGCGACAACCAAAAACCAAGATGGCGACGGCCAGAAACCAAGATGGTGACGGCCAAAACCAAGATGGTGAAGGCCAGAAACCAAGATGGCGATGGCCAAAACCAAGATGGTGACGGCCAAAAACCAAGATGGCAACGGCCAAAAACTAAGATGGCGACGGCTGAAACTCGAGGTTTCAAAATGGCAGTCCACAAACCAATGGGTGAAGTCAAAGTGACTACGTCCACTTCTTAAATACAGTCTGTGGTTCATCCTTGAGTCCAAGTGGACATTTGTGCCAAATGTGAAGGAATTCCCTCAAGGTGTTCCCGAGATATCGCGTTCACCAGAATGGACTGGACGGACAGACGGTCGGTCAACCCAAAAACATAATGCCTCTGGCCATGGCTGTTATTGTTATACAAAAACAAAGTTCCTGAGGCAAAGTGAGACGTTATTAAAAAGTAAA
>CAKALG010020659.1:0-16918 GCA_916700815.1 Helicolenus hilgendorfi
CAGGAGGTGAACTAGCACCTGTACTTTGTCCATGCCGGACTTGAACCGGCCAGGTCCCCAAGGACTGAGCTACTGCCGCCCAAGGCCTCCTTCCTGCTCAAAATAGTATGGGTGATTGATGGTAGTCAGAAAATAGTTCACTGACACAATCATAGCACATGCAGACTTTGGGTGAATGGCTTGTAGGCCTAGACCAGGGGTCAGCAACCTGCGGCTCTGGAGCCACATAAGGGTCTTTAGCCCCTCTCCAGTGGCTGCCTGTGGATTTTTTTTTTTTTTAAATAGTGGAAATGAATAACTGTTTTTTGTTTACATTTTCAATTTAGTTATCATTTTTGTAGGTCTATGGTACGGCAGTACGACAGAGTATTAGGGCTACATTGAGAAAAAAAAATGAATTTTGAGATTTTGAGAATTAAGTCATAATATTATAATAATATTACGTGTTATTTATTTATTTTCTCGTAAAGTTATGGCTTTATTCTCGTAATGTTACGACGCTTTTCTCATAAACTTATGACTTTATTCTCATATTACGACTTTTTTTTCGTAAACTTCTGACTTTTTCTCGTAACATTATGACTTTATTCTCATAATATTACAACGTTTTTTCTCGTAAAGTTATGACTTTATTCTTGGAATATTACGCATTTTTTTCTCGTAATATTATGACTTTATTCTCGTAATATTACAAAAAAAATTCTCGTAAAGTTATGACTGTATTCTCATAATATTACAACTTTACTTTCGTAATATTATGACTTTATTCTGGAAATGTCATATAATCTTTAATATAATTAAGTTGTATAGTTAGCATATACTCATTATTCATGGCAGACACATTATAGTTAGCTAAGTCTCTAGATTAGTTTGCTTGCAATGTACATTGTGTCCAAAATGCAGCTTTGTTTAGATGCAGGCATAGTAAACATACAGTATTAACACATTATGAAGTCTACATTGCTGTAGTTCATTGTTTATTAAATGGGTAACAAACACTAAATAAAATAAACCGAGTTTAACAGCATTTATGACGTGAAAAAACTAGTGTAACTTTAGCCCATTTAGCCAACTAATGTAGCTAACCTGTAAACAAATCACTGCAGTCTCTCGTCTAACATGACGTTTACTACTGCAGTTATACAAGAATGACGCTTTTCAATTTGACTTATATCGACTTGTAAACAGAACAAACCTTTACCTACCCATAGTCAACAGTTTCCTGCGGATTGAACGCGGAAATAATCATAAAATACTAAAAACATTGACTGACATTTTCCCTGCCGTGATCCATGCTTTCTGACTGTTGCTATGGTAACGACGTAGCCTTGTTACGTAGCCACGCAGTGTAGAACGTCTGGTCCTAGTGACTATCAAGTTAGCCAGAGTTGGCACAGGAAGTTTATTTTCCTATCAAAATAAAAGCATCATAAATGTATTTGACATTAGCAAGTGATTATGCATATCATATACAAACAATACATGCAAAATCATTCAATTCAGTTTTTATAGCAAATTAAAAAAATATATCCTATTTCAATCAATCAATCAATCAATACTTTTATTGCCATGTCAACCCACAGTTGATTGGAATTTGTTTCGGTGTAGTGCTCATTAAAAATAGACAAAAGACAAAAGCACACATATATAAAAACATAGAAGATAACCATCTACATTTATACAATCATTCAGACCAATAAAATCCTAAAATGCTAAAATACTGTGAAGAGCCTTGTGCTATTGCAACTTCCCCTAAAGTGTTTAGTGCAAAACATTCCTTGGTGCGTGTTGGCTGGAGCTCAATTTAAGGAGGAAATGGCTCCAAGTCTGAAGGGAAAATGCCCCAATATTCCCTAACAAGGCCATCTTAACCCTGGACCATCTTTAGACCTCAGCAACTTTTCTGTTCATCAAGCATGTGTGGAAGCTTCTTATTTAACACCTTACCACAACCACCTTAACCACGGTCTGTCTCAGGGGATGGAAATATCAGTTGGTAATGCTCATCACTTCAATTTTATGCTTTGACAGCCAGAGGCATCGCATGGCAGGAATGGCCCTGATTGACGTGAACAGGCCAGTAGCATTCCTGTGGCTACAAGACATGCAACAACAGAGTTAACAGATGAGATGAGGGGGAGTCATTGAGACACAAGAAGATGATATTGATCCTCTCATGTTTACACATTAATGATGCAACTCCAGGTTAACAGCTCACAAGTTAGAGCCTTTGTTTCAAGAAGCGCACACCAAAAAGCTGCCTCAAATACATTTTGTGAGAATAAATTTACCTTTAAAGTACACATAATTATTTTGGTTTGTAAAAAATAAAGAATGAATAAGCAATTGTGTACAAAATGCAGACAGACAACGCCTTGAAGTCACATTAGCTGAGCTCTGCCTGCTTGCATGCATAGGTCACACTCCATGCTCTGTTTGGATTGTGTGCATTTAATTCGTTGCCTCAGAAGTAATTTGAAATAGCGGCCAGACATTCCCGCAGGGGCTTTTATGGGACCATCTTTTCATGGTAATATGTGGTTCACAAATGTCTTCAGACAGAGATTTTTGCGTTTTTATGTGGTATAATTGCCCTTATTTCTCTGTGGCTGACCAAAGCAAACCTTTGTCTTAATCTGGGCTAATGTCGTCTGCAGTAATAGAGAGGGAGAGAGAAATATTTGCTATGATTTCATCTGTGATGCATGTTCATGCTATTTCTGGACCCGTCAATGAATCGTGCAGACTCAGTCACTCTGATGCAAATTGCACTCGCCCACTGAAGTCTAGCCTACCTTCCGTGCTTGTTTATCTGCCTCCACAAGCAGAAAAAAATTGGAGAACGTGACAAAAGGGAAAAACATGTTGTACTCAGGCAGAGACAATAATCAAACCTTGCACCCTACTGTGCCAAAGAGGGGAGAAGGAAGACAAGCCCTCTCACTGTATCCTCACCCCTCCCTCTCCCTTTTTCTGTCTCACTCTCTCACCCTCTCTGTAACCGGTCATATCCTCAGATACCCCCATGACAAGGACATAGGAGGAAGGAGTTAGTAGCGTGCATTTCATGCAACAGCATACACAAAGCAGTACTGAATTGGACCACAGTTTACAATCATTTGGTTATGTATAACGTTTATCAGAGCTCTCTTTGTAGTATATAAAATACTGAATGTCTACTTTCAGAATAGTCTAAATGCATATATAGCATTTGACTACATCAGTGTTATCATAACATTTTGATTGTCTTGATTATGACCATTTCAATATAGCTCATATCTATTTCACTTAAGCTAGTCTGATTACTGAACCATGCAGGTTAATAATTGATGAGAGCTGGAATTTCCCAAAAAAAATTATAATCTAATTATTTCTCTGTCTTAATTTGTTTGTGTAACCACTAGACTGTATTTTGGGCAAGTCTCTGTGGCAAATTAACCTAATTTGGGAAGGTGCATCCAGTGTTTTAGGGGCACTGAGCCTGCAGGGATCGGGAGCTTGGCATCTATTGAGTCTGTTTCCGGCACGCTATGCTGTGTGGGCAAGTGTATAATGAAGCATGCTGAGTGTGTGCTTGCGTGCGTGTGTGTAAGAGGGAGAGAGAGGGGAAGGAGAAGGAGGGGCGACAGGCGAAAGTGTGTGTGTGTCTGTGTGTGCATGCACGGATTTAAGAGAGGGAGGAGGAGGAGGAGGGGTGAATGTGACCCACTATTCTTTTTTTGGCTTGAAATGACTAATATTGTCACGCTTGACATATTTGGGCCAGGCTATGCAGGACAAATCCAATGGCCAACCATGCAGGTTTAACTCACCCAAAATCCCCACAAGATACCGCAGGACCAGCACTTCGCACACAAAACTGACAGTGAAAGAGGAGAGTTATGAAACTGGTGAGGCACTCAGAAAAACATACACTGTGAAATTAAAAGGTCTTTCTTTTTTCTGTATTATGATATAACTTTTGTGACATAAGCTTCTTCTACACTCACTCACTCATATAACCCAAATAGCCGGTCCCACCCACTGCTTTCACAGCGCTCATCGGATGTGAGCTGCTTTCCTTGGTATTTCTTTTTGGGTGAGTCCAAATGATGCTCTTGTGCACGCAATGCTCCGCTGTATATAAGCCCCGTCCACTTCATCTGAATCTAAGTCTTGTCCACCTGTTATGTTGCGTCACTGTGTGTAGCCCCCGGATCCTGATTCACAAAGCATTTGTAGACCACTGATTAGTTCATACACACACATGCCAGCCAATTTGTCATTGGCTTGTATGAATGTCCAAAACATTCCCTCAAAAATCGGAAAAAATTACAATAAAGATCCTAAATGTAGTGCAACAATAACGAGCAAATAATATTTAAGAAACCTCTCAAAACATTTTACCTTAAAAACTATATTGTCACATCCATGTCTTGTATTGCTTAACCCTTCTTTGATCCCGTAGCTAGCACCGTTTGAGTTCATAGGTGTCATGTTTTATATAAAAAATGTCCGACCAAGTTTTATTCTGAAGAGATAAATCATTCGCCTTTATGGAGGATAAAGCAAATCCCCAGGAAGTGTGCAGAGCTTTGAAGCAAATTTTCGTAGTGGCCAAACGGTGAAATTACAACTTCCATGTCCGTCACATGATGCCATTGGGCCCGAAAAGATTTTTTTTTTTCACACAGATATTTGCGTCATTTTTCTTATGTCCAAACAAGTCCAACACTATCAATGCCTTTGAGGAGAGACTGTTCAAAAGTGTGCGCCATTATCCCCATATTTGAACCCTGACCTTTTGACCTACTTTCAATGGCTGATCCTCTACACACTACTTGCATCTGCACCACTCAGTAGACAGTTAACTAATCAGTTACATAATTGCTAAATCCAAACAGTTACCTCATGCTACCATTTGGGGACACTAGTAGTCTGACTTACTGGATGTAGACTGTGGGTATAAGCCTGCCATTGGCCACGTATTTCAGTTGGCATTCTCCTCCCCTCGCGCTATGGTCGTGTCTAGAAGGTAACTCACAAGTTGGGAAACTCTCGTGAGATGATTAAGGCTAGGCGTCGACCTTGAATAGTTAAGGTTAGGCATGATGATTTTTGTAGGCCAACCAGGAAGTTTTGATCGCCTTGGTTCCCCCAACAAAAAGCCAATGGGATTTTTCCATTGGATTTTGGAATATCGCAGAAAATAAGCTCTGTGGCAAACAAATGTTTATGATACTTATACGTTTTGCTGCGTAGAAATAATCTTCACAAATTAACACCACTTTATGGTTTTTGAAGTGTAAATGCAATTGCCAGAAGTAAAAAGCTAACGTTAGGCTATAAATGAACTAAACCACGGTCGCATGAGCGCGAATAAACACAACGAGGCTCTGAAGGCGGACGAGTCAGCGTGATGACGTTTAGTATTCTCAATATGCCACTTTTTCAAAGACACATAAAGGCTTCAAAATTCATGAGAAGGATATTTACTGATGCATTTTATATTGTAGAACAAAACGTTAAAATCTTTCAAGTCTGTGTTAACCACAGACCTTATTTCAGGCACGTAACTAAAAACCCATTGACTTCCAGACGAGGGAACCATAAGTGCTAAAGTGCTAACTCATTTCAGGGTTTTAGGACTCATTCCTGTAGCATTCCTCTATTGACCTAGAATAGTAAAGGTTAGGATAGGTTGTCGGGCAACGAGTCTTGCAAGTTTTTGCCAGATTTCGCCATTTGTGGGTTACCTTCTTGAGACGACCTTCTGCTATCTGCAATGTCTATATTTCATCCTTTGCATAGCGCCGCCCAAGACGATTGTGATTGGTTCAAAGAAATACAAACAAGTCAGAGCAGTTTTCCCCTATAGCAAAATGGTAATGTGTGGAGCCAGACCTGTCTTTAGTGCTGACTCAACACTGTAGAGATAGGTAGCTCAGGATAACTGTCAGTTTAATTATGTTTAATTAGGATTTGATGTCTGTCTGTCTGTCCTTCACTTTGTTCTTCTGTCTGCTCAATGGTTTTCCTGTCCACTCGTCTCTCTCTGCTTGAATCTCTACATGGCTCTCTGCTTGCCTGCCTGTCTATCTGTCTGTCTTTTTGCTTATCTGCAGGACCATTAAGTGTGTGTGTGTGTGTGTGTGTGTGTGTGTGTGTGTGTGTGTGTGTGTGTGTGTGTGTGTGTGTGTGTGCTGAATGGATTTGCATGAGAGCCAGTGGGGTGACCCTGCTCTCTCACGCCACGGCTTCTGTGGAACAAATAGGACTAGTCGGATGTCGTGACAGCACTCACATCAGTTTAAATAAGAGCGCTGTGCTGCAGCCGTGTGTGTGTACGTCTGTGTGTGAGTGTGTGTGTGTTTAAGCAAGCAGCCAGGCACGCATTTAGTCAGAAAAGCTTTACGAGGCTTTGTGTGTGTGCCGGGCTGTGTGTTTCTGCTACTGAGCATGCAATATCTTGTGGGGTTTCAGGTTTTGTGAAGAGGAAGACAGCGATATTAACAGTTTAATGAGCTCAGTGGGGTTCACACACAAACTGACACACGGGCCAAACGCTCCACAGAGTTCCTTATAAAAGAAACAGGTTTGTCCTGCAAGGCCAACCTGCCCTGTGAATAAATTACTAAGGGTTAAATAGAGTTCACTTCAACATACATCACTGCAATATAAATGAGTGCCTACCACAACTCTTCATTATAGTTATGATGCCTGCAATTTAAAGAGATGTGTTATTATAGAAGGCGCAGTCAGGGTCAATTAATAGTTAGATCAAATTAAGCTAATTATTTTTTACCTATTTTTAATTATTGTTTTGGGTTCATTATATGTTTTGTTTCCTTATGTGCATGCTCCCATTCTGTCATATGAAATTATATATATTATGTTACTTTTCATTTCCTTGTTTATTTTTTTTCTTTTTCCTGTGATCTCACCACGCTCACTGCTGTCTTTTAAAACTCACTTGAGATGTATTTTACGTATTTTAACTTCCATGAAAAGATTTCCATAAGACAATAAAGTCCAAAAAGCGACATATTTTCGAGAGAATAATTTCTGGAGGAGACTTTAATTTCTTTCTGTAACTTCTGAAACTAAAAATCGTTGTGTTTTTGTTAGCTTAGAATGAGCCCTTCATACCTACATAGGGAGCGGGTCCTCTTCACGGAGTCCGCCATGTTGCTCCGCCATGTTTCTACGGTAGCCCAGAGCCGACAAACCAAATACTGGCTCTAGAGAGAGCCTTTCTTGTTTTTAGGTTACCTGAAGGCCACCTTAGTTCTCCGACACGCTTGTGAAACTGTGATAATGAGCTGCATGGTGCTAAACCGTGGTACCGCCAGCCACCGTCTGTCTTCCGTTACTCCTAAAGTAGTGTTATTATGGTAAGGATGACCTCTGAGCGAGTTAAACGGCGTTACCACGGTTTTGCACTCAGCGGCTCACGTTACCATAGTCTTGGAAAAGGAGGAGTGAGCGGAGGGATACTCAGTTGGTTGCACTCTGCAACCACACCACTAGATGCCGCCAAATCCTACACACTGCACCTTTAAATAACAACTAAATAAAATGGTCATAACTAAATTAAGGTTTGGATTTACTTTAAGGTGTTTTTAATGCCGTACAGCAAGAATGAAACCTGATATCTCCAACTATCTCGTGTGTTCTCCTTTCAGGGTGTCAACACTGTGTGTTTGTATCATAACTGTTGTTTTCTGTGCCTTGCAACTGTGTGAAAAGTGCCACACAAATATGAACTTACAAACTTTGATGATTACCGTTTTTGTCCTTGTGGTAGTGTAACTACATTTTCTAGTTTTAGATTTATTGTACTATGAAAACTGTTTGTTTTGGTGGCAAACCAAAGATAAACATTTTATGTGTTCACGAGTCATGCATAGGCAGAGGGAGTGGTTCAAGACTGTTTTGTGGAAACAATGAGGATGGAAATTGCAGGCTCAGCTGTTCAGCATCAAATGAATCCATGGGCTTTCTTTTTATTGTGATGATAATTTCTTACTATTATGCAAAAACTCTAGCATAATGTGGAATGATATAATGAGTGCTACACAGTGGAAAAAGTGAGGAAAGAAAAAGTACATAGGAAAACATATTAATCTAGCATTATAAATCTGACTTTATAGGATGGTTCTGGTTAATTATAGTGCAAGTCTCACTTTCATACGTCGGGCCATTTTTCCTAATACTAATGATAGCTTTGCTCTAACCAAAGTAATTGCTGAGATATGGGAATATGGCAAAAAGTCCAACCAACACGTTCTCATCCCAACTCGTCATATACCGCCCCTTGGCGTCACACCCTTTTATTTTACACTGTGATGGGTGTTTACAGATTGGGAAATAATGCATCTTTGTTTTCTTTTCCAAAATCAGTTCAGAGGATTTGTTTGCAAACTGTATGATCATCTGACTGCTCATGTTTCTTGACCTCCTTAGTGATGTTGCTGCATTTCCAGACCTCAGTACTTAACTTGGTGAGCAGGAAAGATGGCCAAACCTACCAAAATAAGACAGAAGCTGTAATAAACCACAATTATACTTTACGAGCTCCACCGATCATTGGATCCCTCAGTGTTTCCAACTCATTAAAATTTCTATATCTTTACAACAAACACCCATTTGTGTGTCAGAGGAATAAAATCTTTTATAGCGAGGGCTTCCCCCTGAACTAAACTCACATGAACCTGGTCAGGTAGTCTGGATTTAGGATGCCCACACATCTCCTGCGTCACCACACACCCTGAGGCGCGACAGCTGATGAAACACAAGGAAGATATGCGTCACAGGGGCAGGACGAGGGGAGATGAGTGTGATGCGTGCAGCGGATGACTCCTGCATTGGAAACCCCTTTCACTACATGGCAAGTCACGAAGGCATCTCTTTTTTCTCCCTGAAGCTGTGAAAGGAGTCCTTTGAGTTGTGTGTCGGCAGGGTAGTATATAGCCCCATTGCATGGGTAACAGTGTGTCATACGCATATACATTCACACAGACATGCAGTGCTAGCCGTCCTGAGGCGACCACGACTCTGGTCTCTTGAGAAAAAGAGGGAAAAAAGAGAGAGAGAGTCAAGGAGACAGGGAGTCAATGTATGTGTGTGACTGTGAATGAGCTGGCTGTGAGACATAATTACGGCAGATTAGTGAAGCCACACTGAGAACCTGAGTCGGAGCCGTCTGGACCCAGAGACAATGACCTCTGGGATATCTCACACCCACACACACACACAAGCATGGAGAGATCCTCACGGAAAGGCGGAGTTAAGTGGAAAAAATACAAGTACACACGCTTATCCCCTGCTCGTAAATTCCAATCTGAGCTGCATGTTTTCAGTCTGTCAGCAGCAGGATTCGGCGGTTCATGAATCCCTGAGGTATCGCAAAGTTCCAACATGAATAACATCAGTGAAGCAATCACAAGACTTTAGGCCACAATCATGATGATATCAATCAAACAAAGGGCACCTGTCATGCATGTAGACACACATACTACTGCACACATGGTGGAAGGCTGCTTTGGTTTTAACTGTGGTGTCTTAAGCATCTCAAGTAAATTTGGTATGACAGTTACTTTGCTTTAATGATAATGCAACATCAAATTAACCAACTAAAGCTGAGATGTGTCATCAAGGCCACAGTTGTCGAATCTGAACATCTGGTTTCACAAAAGCACAGATTGCAAATGGTGGCAGTTTCACGTTTTGTTGCAACCAAATTGCAGATAAATGTGTGAGTTCTACAGGGCTCTTGATGCGCATGCAAGGGCTCCAATTCATTTCACTCATTTAGTGAATTGTGTCAAAATTAAACTTTATTTATATTACACATTTCATACAAAAACATGCAAAGCAATGTGCTTTATAAAAAAACATAACAAGACAGATCCAAAAGTAGGAACATTAAAAACATAGCATGTAGGATTTTTTTAATCCTATGTGCATAACGCCAGATTGACAAGAGTGCACTGCTGCCATACACACACGCTCTGTCTCTCGACCGGACACTTGGTAAAGCTACGCCGTGCTCACTGAGTACGCCAGGCAGACAAACAGCTGACAACTTCGCAGCTAAATGATGTGGTGGAGACTTACTGGGACAATACATGCAGCAGCGTGGCTGCTACAGTAACTCTCCCGGACAGATGAACTATGGACTCAGTTGTCTGTTTGCACACACACTGCAGCTGGTGATAAATGATGGATTTAACCTGTTTGTGCATCTGTTTTTCATTGCAGCTAGGCGGCTCATTAGGCACTAAAAATAGCACCACTAATCTTGTGGGTTAACGGTTAATAATTAGCATCGCTAAGAATCATTGTTGACTTTAGTCCTGGACAGAGGAACGGTTAATGTGAGTCAATAGACCACAGTAATCTGTTAGGAGTTCACTGATGTAGTCTGGAGCGAGGCCGTAAAATGATTTCAAAACAACAAGAAGCACCTTAAATCTAATTAGGAGAGAGTGGAATGATTTTAGTGCCGGGGCGATATGTGCACTCAGTTTAGCTTTGGTCAGGATCTTGGCTGCATTATTTTGAAAAAGTTGTAGATGTTTGATCAGGTTATTAGGAGCAATAAAGACACATGTTAATAAAAATATGTTCTTTAAGTGGTAAAAAGCCCACTTTAATAGTGTATTGAATGTGCTCCAAAATTTTAATTGCTATCAAAAGTTACCCCCAGATTCTTAGCTACAGATGTAGTGTTGACAGGGCTCAGATCCTCGATTGAGAGATGTAGAATTGTATGTCATCTGCATAGCAGTGTGGAAACAGATGCTATGTTAATGGATGCAAATTAAGGGGGCTCAAGACTGAACCTTGGGGCACACCACAAGAAATATTTACTCTTCCCGAACATAACTCCCCAAGGGAAACATCTCAATCTGTGAGCGATAAATCAGTCTAGAACTCTGCCAAAGATCCTAACCCACATTTCTAACCTATCTATAATACATTTACATACGGCTTCTATCTACTCTCAGAAGTAAAAAAGTCCAAGAAAAAATGTTTACATTTTTTGTTAAGATAAAGGATAACCAGCTGTAAAAGATACACTGAGGATAAGCAAAAGGACATTTGTGAGCACAGTGAAACGGTATATAAGCACTCATGTTGCAGGTTCACTAGACAGTTCTGGGAAGTTGATGTGTTTGTTTGACAGAACAAAGAACTTCCAGCCTTCTGTTTTCACTCACTTCTTTTTCTCAAACAAGACAAACAACAAAGAATGCTGATTTTTTTCCTTTCTTTCGACAGAATGCCTTTTTAATTTCCTCCTCATTACTTTGTGTGTGTGTGTGTGTGTCTGTGTGTGTGTGTGTGTGTTTCTGGGCAGCACTCCAGTCCGTCATCTCAATCTGATCTCTATCACCCACGGCTGTCTGGCTGGGGTTATCTAGCCAGAGGACCACCCCTGCTGAAGGGAAGAGAAGTGCAACACAGGAGCAACACTTGTCCTACCCTAATTTTTACATCCTCTTTGCCACATCCTCCTTTACTTCCTCTCTTTAAGTTATCATTCAGTAAAGGTGTTCAATACAGAATTCATAGCATGGAGCTGGCTGAGCCGGTAACTAGCAGCTAAAACAACGCTAACAGTGCAAACAAAGTGCAACAGTTTCCGACAGAGCTAACAGTGTTTACCTGCAGGGTAAGATAAGCTAACCGTCTCCTCAAGGTTTAAGGTTCTTTATTTGTCATTCGTCAATTCCAGCAAAGCAGTCATTGGTAATGAAAATCTTTGGTCTCATGTTCCTTCAACAATGCTCACATAGTATGTATTTATACAATAAAAGAGAAAATCACACAAGTAAAAGTAAAAGAAAATGATAATCTAAGGCATAAAACAGTGCAGTTAAAATATAGGGCTTAAATGTAAGCATAAGTAATTACAAAATGGTAATGTAAATTTGTAATTTTGTTGAAGATAGTATATCAGATGGCTGTAGCTTCATATTTAATGAACAGACACGAGAGTGGTATCAGTCTTGTTATCTAACACTCGGCAAGAAAGTGAATATTTCCCAAAATGTTAAACAATTTCTTTGATAATCTTGATAAATGACCAGATCATAAATTCAATTTTTAGAAAAGCAGATTGAACCTTTGCATTTATGTCATACAGTATCACTTTAGTTTGATGTACTAGGTGATGTATTCTGAAAACAGAAAAGTAGGTAGAATGGCTTTATTTTAGGTTTATTTTCCAGCATATTCTGGCTGCAGCGCTCATATATGTGCCTCGACACAAACAGTAGGTTTTGGCATGTAGCATCAACTCAGCGTAGCTTCTCTCACCACATGCTTTGTTTCCATGTTGTAATACTCAGTGTGCAGATAAAAGATACAAAACAAAACAAAAAGTCTGGACAGCCACACGGCCGTTAGAATACGTTAAATTCTAGACCCCTTAGCTAATTGGAAAACTGTACAAACCAAAACATGGCCGACTCACCCTTTGTGTCAGTGTTGATGGTTCCTTCCTCACTTCCTTGCGGTAAGATAAGGAGTTGGTCCGGCCCTTTGGAGGGGTGTGTGTCTTAATCAAGATCGCTCTGTGCAGAAACAGAAGCAGAGTGAACAAATTAGACTTGGCAGAGGCCAGGGGAGAGTTTATTAGGATTGGGATCTTAGAGGGCGTTTAGGGATTTGGCCGCCTGCTTATATACAAAGTTATCCATTTTAATTTCGGTACTCATATTGTTTTGTCTGTTGTTGACTCTGGTGGGGCTGCCAACATTCAGGCGTAGCATTTCCTCTCTTAATACATAAAACATAGAAGGGGGGAAAACACAAATTGGTTTCCTTATAGGCAAATAGGTTCAGGGTTGATTTCATCCTTCGGTTTCTCCGTATTTGCCTTTCTATACCTGCCTAATCCATTCTTCCGAGTTAATATCTAGCAAATGATTCCTTAATTCATCCCAGGCTGCGATCCAAGATCAGATTATAATCCTTTGATCATTAAATCTGCCAGCGAAAGCTGAACTTGACAGTGTCAGTCTGATCTTTTGCATGGTTAAGCAAGGTGGTTGCATTTGAGCTGTTCCAGATCCATTTCCCCCTCAGTAATGCTCGCTGCATATCGTAGTTAATTAACACATACAGCTAAAAAGGCTGACACACAATGTGCACGCTGGCTTTCACACGCACAAACACAAAACCCCCTAAGCCACCCATGAATGATGTCTCTGTACCAGAAAGTGCACATTAACACTTTTTTTAAAACCTGACATTTATATCACTCTCCATCTCCCCTTCTCAAAATTGTTTACTATATTGACTGTGGTGTTGTTGGCTCCATTTGAATCTCCAGCTACTAATTAGGCATTTGTTTTGAATCTTTCTCTTGATTTTGCCTGGTCGTTACTTTTCCCACATTTGCATGTGAAGCGCGGGCACACCCAGCCATTAAAACTATCTCAAGGCTATCGGGGGGAGAACAACACATGAATGACACATGAGAAAGAGAGCTTATCAAAGCCATGTTCTTTAGAGGTTAAGAGGAGGAGCAACACGATGATAAATGTCTTGTTATTTTAAAATACAAAGCACTGTTCACGCAATCAGACATTCAAAAATCCTACAGCACAATCCCAGGGAACTCGTGGGAAACATGCAAAGTTACATCAATATGATCTGGTCTACATCATTTCCAAAGTCTGTGTTAAAGTAGGACACTAGCTGTGAGACTAAAGATACAGCATTGTATAAATAAAGCGTGTGACACGCTGCCAACTTTAGATTCCCACTCATCAGCTGAAATCGTGAAAGGTTCCTCAGCTCCAGCCTACAAGCACTCACGCTGCAAGCAGAACTACGGTGACGTATTCGCCGCACACGTCTGAGCAAACTACATACATCACCTATATGTATGTGTGTCCCTGTGTGTGTGTGTGTGGCTCCCGTGTTGCCTTGACAACCTGCTGCCGTTTCTCTTTTTGTTTGTCCTTGGAGCCGAGAGCGGACTCACACCAACGCAGGAGCAGAAATCGGAACAGAGGGAGGAGGGAGAATGACATCGTCCTGGGCTTTTCATCTCACCTCTCGAGTGAACGACACCCACGGCTCTCCCACCTGCTTTCACCCGTCAAGCTGCAGACGTAGGCTGATCGTGCTGATATGTCTCATCTGTGAGCTTCGTGCTCTCAGGAAGTGGTTGAACTGAATGCACCACTAGGGTCCAGGTTTGGGGCCAGATTTTGTATCCTGCTTTGTTTAAAAGTAAAAAGGTGATAATTTAAAGGAATAGTTCAACATTGTGGGAAATGCGCTTATATTTGCTTTCATGCGGAGAGTTAAGCTGCCTTCACATGATAAGAAATTTGCTCTTCACTCACCGCAAGGTCGGGCCCAGAGACTTGCAGAGGCAGCAGGTAAAATCTCTCACCAAAAGGAGCACAAGGAACGCCATTCACTGTTTCTAGGAAACAACAATAGTTGCAGCTGTTCTCATTGGAAGGTCAGAGTTGAAATAATTTGAACTTTGAGCGCAGTGCTCTGTGGCAATTTTGAGCGGTGTGCCACGCCAAAGGTATCACTTCCACCTAGTCTGGCGGCACCGCTCTCCCATTAGTAAAAACAATGGCACAGACAGCGCAGAGCGATTTTACCGGTGATCATGTGTAGACGGCTTTTGATGTGACGACAGATACCGTTCTCATATCTCATAAATCATATCCGGTAAATATAAGAATACAGGCAGCAGCTTAGATTAGCTAAGTTTAGCATACAAACTGGAAACCGAGTAAACAAACTATAGCTACTAACGGTGTATGAGACCAGCCTGTTAGATGTGACAATAGATACCACTCTCATATCTGTCCCGTAGATATGAGAATACAGGGAGCAGCTTAGGTTAGCTTAGCTTAGCATAAAAACTGGAAAATAGCCTGGCTCTGTCTGGCAGTGACAAAATCCACCAAACACCACTTCTAAAGCTCATAAAATAAAACATTGTATCTTGTATATTTAATCCATACAAAGTTAAAGTGTAAAAAAGGACAAGTTGCAGTTTTACAGTGTTGCCGGACTATTTCTTGGCCAGTAGCAGTAACTTCCTGAAGTCTCAGATGGTTTCCTGGCAACCTCAAGGTGATGACCCCCCCATAAAACTACAACTTGTCATTTGTACACTTTTTGTTTTTTATGGATGAAACAAACAAGGCATAACAAACTTTGCTGTTGTTTTGATTTGGGACATCTGGTTCGAAGGTCAACTTCCATTGTCAAAGAAAAGACAAGACAATGGAGCAGAGCTAGGCTGTGTTATCTGTCATGTCCAGCACCTGAATTTGAAACGAGGAAACAACAAGGATTCACATTTTGAAGGACTAAATGGGCGATCTATTCGAACACCATCTTCAAAACCTGATATTACCTTTACTATTTCAACAGACACTGAACTGGGTGTGATGACAGACTAGTTATCCACAAAATAAGTAAATACCCAAAAAGTACAAAAGTAGCTATTACAGTAATGCCAGCAATATATTTCAAAGATCCTCTGCCATTAGCCACTATGCGGTGATGAAAATGTATATCCTGCCCTTCACGCTGCTTTCCACTGTACCCCACAATCTCCATCTTAGCGAGCAGCTGTGTTTGGCAGTAAACATCAGTTGGCTAGTGAGCACAAACAGCTTAAGACTGAGTCAGTGGAAATGACCTGAAAAACCCACCGTCCTCCACAACAGAGAGTTTGGAATAGAAACAGAGCAGAACAGGTAACGTGTCCCCAGTGAATACAAGGATCTGTTCCTCCAGGTCTGGTATTTCTCTCTCTCCATCTCCCTTGTTTAGGGTGTGTGTAGGATACTTCCCAGAGTACCAGACACTGTAGCCCTGACCCACCAATATCCTGTAACCCCCCCTTTAGCACCTTGTCAAACTACAGTGTGTGTTAGTGTGCGTGCGTGCAGTTCAATCAGACAGGACATCGTGACTGCCAAAACAGTATCAGATGATTGGGGACCATGACGCCCCCAAGGCTTGTTGTCAAGGTTACGAGAGAAAAGAAGTAACAACAAACATTTACTAAAGTACACCACAGACAAATGACAGATCCAGGCTGTCAGAGCATTACTGGCCGTCTCTCAGTAACAGTAATAGCCTCTAGTTTTCTGCTAGACTCACTGACAAAGTCTTGTGCTATAAATTTAATGATTCAAATGTCTTGTTTTTGACTGACTAAAGCCCCATTTCCACCGCAGGAACTTCCCCCCGGAACAAGGAACCTTTTGAGGAACTCATCGACCGCAGGGACGAGGGCCTAAATTAAGTTACGGGGCCTCTCACTCAGACAGAGAGATGGCATTATATGGTAGGTGCGATTTGTTATCGTATATACCATTAAAAAAAACCCAGAAAGAAATCTGTTAATACCGGATGGATGATCATCTGGAATAGCTACCAAAGAGGTTGTGAGATCACCCTCATAGTACAATTAAAGCTTTGTTAGTTTAGAAAAAACAAACAAATGTTTTCTATCAAGAGTGTAAGACAAGTCTGCAACTAAATGTTGACATTTGTTCTGTCCTCGTGTCTGCATGTGAACAAAGAGGACAACCCTTTCACACTAAATCTGATGACCAAGCCGTTCATACAAGACGTGGACACACGAGTCATGCAGTGAGTCACATTGTAGATGCAGTCATTGTTTACAGGCTCTGACATTTCCATAACTTCTTTTTTTTCTGGATATATATTTAGAATTTAATTATCTACCCTTTTAGATTGAAAAAAGACAATAGTGTCAATATTAAACAAGGCAAATAGGGAGTGCTGCACTGGGTCAAGAACCTCAGTGTTGGAAACGTTGGAGTAAAAAAACAGGTGCTGCTCAAGGATAGGGCGAGCAGTCAAATAAAAATAAAAACAAATAAAATAAAATAATATTTTTTTAAAAAAG